>JAEKOY010000689.1:0-21321 GCA_021234595.1 Delia radicum | reverse complement strand
TGTTTTTCTTTTTCCTACACTCAAATAAAAACGTTAGTAAAGTCAGCAAAAAATTTTGCTGAGTCACCAAATTTTAGTCAAGAGGGTGCTTGCAAAAAAATTGCTAATGTCAGCAAAATCAGCTCGCTGATTTTCAGCAACAAAATTAGTAGATTCTGAAAAAGTTTTGCTAAAAACTTAGTGGATTAGAAATTAAAAAACCCTTGCTAAACATTATAAAATTTTTGCTGAATATTAGTAGACTGAAAAAAACTCAAAAAATTTGTAGAAAATTTTTACTTTAGTTAATTTATTTTGCTGAAAATCATAAAATATATTTTTGTGTGCTGATCTGGATCACATTTACACATGGGCTAATGCAAATGGTTTATGTCTTAATCCATTGAAGTCTAAATGTTTAGTTATTAAAAAAAATCCGTAAAATTGTCTTTTGAACCGACGATATTACTAAACAATCAGAAAATTGAAATAGTATCCACTGCCAAAAACCTTGGTGTTATTTTTAATGATACACTCACCTGGTCTAACCATATAAACGTTGCTGCTGGAAAAGTATACTCAATGCTACGTACTCTATGGCACACCCAGTGTATAACTCCATTAAATGTTCGCATATTGTTGGCGAAAACTTACCTATTGCCTACTCTACTGTACGGATGTGAAATATTTGCAAGCTGTGACACTAAAAATAGTAAGAAACTTGCATCTACTTACGATGCTATTCTTAGATATGTTTTTAATTTAAGGAAGTTTGACTCCATCTCTTTATATTCAAAAAAACTTTATGGAGTTACTTTCAATCCAGTTGATTTGCTGAGATTTGTCAGGGAGATAGGACGGCTGTTTCTAGTAAGGGGGACGTTAGGATCCGGTTTTCTGGGGAGTAAATATATATTTTCTACCTTTCTTTATTTTTATCTTTCGAGCTATGTTTTCTGTCTATTTCTACTCTTTCTCACCGTTTTTTCTCTGAAGGGATTCACAATGGACCGTATTGGTCTCCGAGTGGAGTTGTGCCCTTGGGTACATAACCCTTCCTAACCTAACCTAACCTACTTTCAAAGATCTTTTAAAAAAAAACACTAATTCTTTTGCATAAAATTATATATACCCGGGAACCATCGTATTTGTTTGATAGACTTGAGTTTTCAAACTCCCAGAGGAATAAGGACATTACCCACATATTGTTTCAAAACTCTTTATCAAAGTGGCAATTTTTTGTGAACTCAATACGTCTTTGGAATTCATTACCATCATCCATTCAGTTCTTAAGCAACGCATTACATTTTAAAAAACAAATATTTGAACTTTATAGATAAACGAGCCTAAAAATGTGTTTGATTCTGAAATTTAAATAAAAATTGTACCTATTTATTGTCATCATTTGTTTGGTTATATTTATTTTTTATAATATTTATTTATTTTTAAAAATTTTATTTTATTATTTTATTTTTAAATATTTTACTTTTAAGTTTTAATAAATTAAAACCAAAAGTTTATTTTTCGATCTTTTATCATAAATTATGATGTGAGCAAGATTATTCAAGTTCAAGATCATTTGTTTTTTGTTAAACAAAAAACCGTGCAACGATATTTATTAATCAAAAATTTCTTCATCCGCAACTTAATGCAGATTTTAATCCACTGACAGGTCCTTACATGTTTCATGTAGCGTCACCTACAATCATCAGAGAACCAATGTGGACGGGGTAGAAGATTTACCCAAAGCTATAATTTTCTGATGACAAAAGATGAACACTTTACCCGTAGTGTTTTTTAAACTTCATGAGAAGTTTAAAAAACAAATCACGGAAGCATCCAACTAATTCAAAAAATTAAAACCTTTTTTTCTTTAACTAACAAATATCGTTGTTTGTGTAAAGGCTAGAATCTCTAGCCATAGTACACAGTGTTGTTAGTGTTTAGTAATAAACAATAACAGTTTCTGACTATAGAATTAGGACCATAGATCAGTTTTTGCCGTACTTTGCAATTTTCAAATATTTTACTTTTAAGTTTTAATAAATTAAAACCAAAAGTTTATTTTTCGATCTTTTATCATAAATTATGATGTGAGCAAGATTATTCAAGTTCAAGATCATTTGTTTTTGTTAAACAAAAAACCGTGCAACGATATTTATTAATCAAAAAATTTCTTCATCCGCAACTTAATGCAGATTTTAATCCACTGACAGGTCCTTACATGTTTCATGTAGCGTCACCTACAATCATCAGAGAACCAATGTGGACGGGGTAGAAGATTTACCCAAAGCTATAATTTTCTGATGACAAAAGATGAACACTTTACCCGTAGTGTTTTTTAAACTTCATGAGAAGTTTAAAAAACAAATCACGGAAGCATCCAACTAATTCAAAAAATTAAAACCTTTTTTCTTTAACTAACAAATATCGTTGTTTGTGTAAAGGCTAGAATCTCTAGCCATAGTACACAGTGTTGTTAGTGTTTAGTAATAAACAATAACAGTTTCTGACTATAGAATTAGGACCATAGATCAGTTTTGCCGTACTTTGCAATTTTCAAATATTTTACTTTTAAGTTTAATAAATTAAAACCAAAAGTTTATTTTTCGATCTTTTATCATAAATTATGATGTGAGCAAGATTATTCAAGTTCAAGATCATTTGTTTTTTGTTAAACAAAAAACCGTGCAACGATATTTATTAATCAAAAAATTTCTTCATCCGCAACTTAATGCAGATTTTAATCCACTGACAGGTCCTTACATGTTTCATGTAGCGTCACCTACAATCATCAGAGAACCAATGTGGACGGGGTAGAAGATTTACCCAAAGCTATAATTTTCTGATGACAAAAGATGAACACTTTACCCGTAGTGTTTTTTAAACTTCATGAGAAGTTTAAAAAACAAATCACGGAAGCATCCAACTAATTCAAAAAATTAAAACCTTTTTTTTCTTTAACTAACAAATATCGTTGTTTGTGTAAAGGCTAGAATCTCTAGCCATAGTACACAGTGTTGTTAGTGTTTAGTAATAAACAATAACAGTTTCTGACTATAGAATTAGGACCATAGATCAGTTTTTGCCGTACTTTGCAATTTTCAAATATTTTACTTTTAAGTTTTAATAAATTAAAACCAAAAGTTTATTTTTCGATCTTTTATCATAAATTATGATGTGAGCAAGATTATTCAAGTTCAAGATCATTTGTTTTTTGTTAAACAAAAAACCGTGCAACGATATTTATTAATCAAAAAATTTCTTCATCCGCAACTTAATGCAGATTTTAATCCACTGACAGGTCCTTACATGTTTCATGTAGCGTCACCTACAATCATCAGAGAACCAATGTGGACGGGGTAGAAGATTTACCCAAAGCTATAATTTTCTGATGACAAAAGATGAACACTTTACCCGTAGTGTTTTTAAACTTCATGAGAAGTTTAAAAAACAAAGCACGGAAGCATCCAACTAATTCAAAAAATTAAAACCTTTTTTTCTTTAACTAACAAATATCGTTGTTTGTGTAAAGGCTAGAATCTCTAGCCATAGTACACAGTGTTGTTAGTGTTTAGTAATAAACAATAACAGTTTCTGACTATAGAATTAGGACCATAGATCAGTTTTTGCCGTACTTTGCAATTTTCAAATATTTTACTTTTAAGTTTTAATAAATTAAAACCAAAAGTTTATTTTTCGATCTTTTATCATAAATTATGATGTGAGCAAGATTATTCAAGTTCAAGATCATTTGTTTTTTGTTAAACAAAAAACCGTGCAACGATATTTATTAATCAAAAAATTTCTTCATCCGCAACTTAATGCAGATTTTAATCCACTGACAGGTCCTTACATGTTTCATGTAGCGTCACCTACAATCATCAGAGAACCAATGTGGACGGGGTAGAAGATTTACCCAAAGCTATAATTTTCTGATGACAAAAGATGAACACTTTACCCGTAGTGTTTTTTAAACTTCATGAGAAGTTTAAAAAACAAATCACGGAAGCATCCAACTAATTCAAAAAATTAAAACCTTTTTTTCTTTAACTAACAAATATCGTTGTTTGTGTAAAGGCTAGAATCTCTAGCCATAGTACACAGTGTTGTTAGTGTTTAGTAATAAACAATAACAGTTTCTGACTATAGAATTAGGACCATAGATCAGTTTTTGCCGTACTTTGCAATTTTCAAATATTTTACTTTTAAGTTTTAATAAATTAAAACCAAAAGTTTATTTTTCGATCTTTTATCATAAATTATGATGTGAGCAAGATTATTCAAGTTCAAGATCATTTGTTTTTGTTAAACAAAAAACCGTGCAACGATATTTATTAATCAAAAATTTCTTCATCCGCAACTTAATGCAGATTTTAATCCACTGAAAGATCGAAAAATAAACTTTTGGTTTTAATTTATTAAAACTTAAAAGTAAAATATTTGAAAATTGCAAAGTACGGCAAAAACTGATCTATGGTCCTAATTCTATAGTCAGAAACTGTTATTGTTTATTACTAAACACTAACAACACTGTGTACTATGGCTAGAGATTCTAGCCTTTACACAAACAACGATATTTGTTAGTTAAAGAAAAAAGGTTTTAATTTTTTGAATTAGTTGGATGCTTCCGTGATTTGTTTTTTAAACTTCTCATGAAGTTTAAAAAACACTACGGGTAAAGTGTTCATCTTTTGTCATCAGAAAATTATAGCTTTGGGTAAATCTTCTACCCCGTCCACATTGGTTCTCTGATGATTGTAGGTGACGCTACATGAAACATGTAAGGACCTGTCAGTGGATTAAAATCTGCATTAAGTTGCGGATGAAGAAATTTTTTGATTAATAAATATCGTTGCACGGTTTTTTGTTTAACAAAAAACAAATGATCTTGAACTTGAATATCTTGCTCACATCATAATTTATGATAAAAGATCGAAAAATAAACTTTTGGTTTTAATTTATTAAAACTTAAAAGTAAAATATTTGAAAATTGCAAAGTACGGCAAAAACTGATCTATGGTCCTAATTCTATAGTCAGAAACTGTTATTGTTTATTACTAAACACTAACAACACTGTGTACTATGGCTAGAGATTCTAGCCTTTACACAAACAACGATATTTGTTAGTTAAAGAAAAAAAGGTTTTAATTTTTTGAATTAGTTGGATGCTTCCGTGATTTGTTTTTTAAACTTCTCATGAAGTTTAAAAAACACTACGGGTAAAGTGTTCATCTTTTGTCATCAGAAAATTATAGCTTTGGGTAAATCTTCTACCCCGTCCACATTGGTTCTCTGATGATTGTAGGTGACGCTACATGAAACATGTAAGGACCTGTCAGTGGATTAAAATCTGCATTAAGTTGCGGATGAAGAAATTTTTTGATTAATAAATATCGTTGCACGGTTTTTTGTTTAACAAAAAACAAATGATCTTGAACTTGAATAATCTTGCTCACATCATAATTTATGATAAAAGATCGAAAAATAAACTTTTGGTTTTAATTTATTAAAACTTAAAAGTAAAATATTTGAAAATTGCAAAGTACGGCAAAAACTGATCTATGGTCCTAATTCTATAGTCAGAAACTGTTATTGTTTATTACTAAACACTAACAACACTGTGTACTATGGCTAGAGATTCTAGCCTTTACACAAACAACGATATTTGTTAGTTAAAGAAAAAAAGGTTTTAATTTTTTGAATTAGTTGGATGCTTCCGTGATTTGTTTTTTAAACTTCTCATGAAGTTTAAAAAACACTACGGGTAAAGTGTTCATCTTTTGTCATCAGAAAATTATAGCTTTGGGTAAATCTTCTACCCCGTCCACATTGGTTCTCTGATGATTGTAGGTGACGCTACATGAAACATGTAAGGACCTGTCAGTGGATTAAAATCTGCATTAAGTTGCGGATGAAGAAATTTTTTGATTAATAAATATCGTTGCACGGTTTTTTGTTTAACAAAAAACAAATGATCTTGAACTTGAATAATCTTGCTCACATCATAATTTATGATAAAAGATCGAAAAATAAACTTTTGGTTTTAATTTATTAAAACTTAAAAGTAAAATATTTGAAAATTGCAAAGTACGGCAAAAACTGATCTATGGTCCTAATTCTATAGTCAGAAACTGTTATTGTTTATTACTAAACACTAACAACACTGTGTACTATGGCTAGAGATTCTAGCCTTTACACAAACAACGATATTTGTTAGTTAAAGAAAAAAAGGTTTTAATTTTTTGAATTAGTTGGATGCTTCCGTGATTTGTTTTTTAAACTTCTCATGAAGTTTAAAAAACACTACGGGTAAAGTGTTCATCTTTGTCATCAGAAAATTATAGCTTTGGGTAAATCTTCTACCCCGTCCACATTGGTTCTCTGATGATTGTAGGTGACGCTACATGAAACATGTAAGGACCTGTCAGTGGATTAAAATCTGCATTAAGTTGCGGATGAAGAAATTTTTTGATTAATAAATATCGTTGCACGGTTTTTTGTTTAACAAAAAACAAATGATCTTGAACTTGAATAATCTTGCTCACATCATAATTTATGATAAAAGATCGAAAAATAAACTTTTGGTTTTAATTTATTAAAACTTAAAAGTAAAATATTTGAAAATTGCAAAGTACGGCAAAAACTGATCTATGGTCCTAATTCTATAGTCAGAAACTGTTATTGTTTATTACTAAACACTAACAACACTGTGTACTATGGCTAGAGATTCTAGCCTTTACACAAACAACGATATTTGTTAGTTAAAGAAAAAAAGGTTTTAATTTTTGAATTAGTTGGATGCTTCCGTGATTTGTTTTTTAAACTTCTCATGAAGTTTAAAAAACACTACGGGTAAAGTGTTCATCTTTTGTCATCAGAAAATTATAGCTTTGGGTAAATCTTCTACCCCGTCCACATTGGTTCTCTGATGATTGTAGGTGACGCTACATGAAACATGTAAGGACCTGTCAGTGGATTAAAATCTGCATTAAGTTGCGGATGAAGAAATTTTTTGATTAATAAATATCGTTGCACGGTTTTTTGTTTAACAAAAAACAAATGATCTTGAACTTGAATAATCTTGCTCACATCATAATTTATGATAAAAGATCGAAAAATAAACTTTTGGTTTTAATTTATTAAAACTTAAAAGTAAAATATTTTAAATTCATTTTAACTAAAAAATCATATTATTTTAAGAATTCTCCGCCTTCATTCGGCTTTTAGTACACTCCAATCTGGCAACCATAGGGTTTCACTATGAATTCTCTAGCGTTTGCAAAATGTGCCGTTGTATTGCGATTCACAAGAAAAGAAAAACTAAATTTTCCAAGCCTTACAATGGCTCAAAAAAATACAAAAAAAACTTTTTTCATACTACACAAGCTAATCCCACAATTTCATCTGATTCTAACTCAGATGCTTCTACTGATGTAAATACATTTATTTCAAAATCTGCCGATATAGCATATTATGAAGACTTGTTTAAAAGAAAAGATGATATAAAAAAATGGCAAAGGTTAAAGTAAACCTAACGGGTTTATCGGAATGTTGGAAGCATTTTGGTAGTCTATACATAAGGATAGACACATATTGGAAAACATGAAATTTTGTAAAATTTGCTTAGATTACAAATAAATAAGTGAATTAAATTATATACATTTTTTTAACCATCGGCTTAGTCGATTTTTAGTCGCCGCCGAGTTTTTTTTTTTCGTTTAGCCGCCGCCGCCGAAAATTGTTCGGCTTTAGTCGACTTTCAGCCGCCGCCGAGTATATTTTTGATTTGCCGCCGCCGGCTAATGTCGGCTAATAATTTAATGTCGGCTTCGTTCTCTGAATAGAATATTTGCAGAATGGTATTACAACAGCCTGTTCATAAACATATGCGTTAGAATAACTTCTATTCGTATTTTTAAACTTAACACCGAGATAATATATCGGGAGTTTTTTATATAATGAAAGCTTGACAACACTGTTATAAATTTGTAAGTAAAGAAACTGTATGTATTTTTATTTACAAATATAAAATTTAAAAATAAAGAAATGAGTTAATTAATTAACAATGACATAAGTCGTCTGTTATAAATATATACATATGTAATTAAATATTAAACAGGCATAAATTCACCACACTGCGGCTTGTTGACATTAGTTATACTAGCCCAGCAAAAAAAGAGCTTACAAAAAAGTAAAATTTGTTCTATACTAATATGAATTTAACATTGGCTTCTCATAAAGGTACCCATACACTACGCAATATTATTGTACAACTTTTGCTATTGTGCAAAATATTACCAGTCTGTATGTCATATTGAAAAATTGCACAATATATTAGAAAAAAAATCAAAAGGTTTTCGATTCTTATTGCGCAACCAACAAATGAGAAAAATATTTTTTAATTTGCTATCGTTTTGACGATGTTTTTTACGAAAACGTTTAACTAAACGATGGACTGTTGTTGTGTTTACCAAAATTGTTAACATTATTTAAAATTTGTATGTAATATTGTCGTAATTTAACTTCGAAAAGTGGACGATTATCGTCGATCGTCCTACAGAATTCCTAGCCAATAGTGCCATATTTTGTGCAAAAGTATTCTATATCTAATTGCGCTGTATACACACAAAAATCGTTGCTAAGTAATTAGGAGCATTTCAACTAATAAAGTTTATTAAAAAAAAAAGTTATGCAAAAACTAGTAACATTTTACCAAGTTTTTGCTAGTTTCAAAAATTAAATTCGACTTTTATTTTTTCATGAAAAAAAAAAACTTTTCTAAGTTTTTACACTCATTAACATGAAATGGTCTATTATCTGTTATGTTCGTCCAAATTTATTTACATTTACCAAGTAATGCTTGATTAAAATATGTACACAAAATGTTAGAGGTATGTAATAAAAGTTCGACATTTTGTATAGATTTAGCATAATAGGAACAGTTAAGTAAAATTTTATATTGTATGAACTGAGTTCTTACGTGGAAAGTAGTAGAGAGTATGACAAATTTACAAAAAAGTAAACGAATGGAAAATTTGTAAGAATTGGTAAAATAGATAAGACAGGTGATTTTAAATCTTAAATAAAAAACAAAAATTAAATGGTCTTTATGGAAGAAATAAAACTTAATTAGAATTATTGAAACGAAACAATTTTAAATGTTTTTTAACTTCTTCCATAGTTAAGTAATTTAATACATTCCACAAACTCAATTCTAACAACATTTGCCATGATATCAAAATATACGTCAGACCTAGATTTAAAAATCATTGCCTTAGTTTCAAAGAATTAATACAAAGATTACTATTAGACATCCAATCTGAGATATCTGACATTAAAAAATTTATCACTCGCTCCATTACATCAG
The DNA here is from genome assembly GCA_021234595.1 of Delia radicum. Classification (NCBI taxonomy): domain Eukaryota; kingdom Metazoa; phylum Arthropoda; class Insecta; order Diptera; family Anthomyiidae; genus Delia; species Delia radicum. The sequence continues at coordinate 11,972 of JAEKOY010000689.1, read as the reverse complement.
AAAATGGATAAAACCACACAAGAAAGCCCTTCAACGATATTCATGATATCATTCATATATAATAAAAATAGCAGCGCTCCAATCAATATTTTTACTATTTGTGTAAACGAACACCTTCCAGTAAAAACTTGTACAATTTTTAAAAATTTTTGTGTTATCGAACAAACTTATAATATATTCAGAACTTATTAAACTCCAAAGAATTTTAATGAAAACAATTTTACAAAGAATGCTTTTATCGTGTTCCCTCTGGGAATTTTTTGTGTGCAGTAGTTTAACTACTCTAAAACAACTTTTTGGAGTAGGTAAAGTGCTGCTGTGTGCATAAACCAGTTGATGTTAAGCTGCTTAACATGGAGTCCACATTAGATATTAAGTTGGATATAATATGTGCGAGAACGCCAGTAGAATAACGGAATTCAATTATCTATGTTCATATTAATGTTTAGGGTGGAGAACACGTATTCATATTTATAGCATGTCTTTTCATAATTTTTTGTTTTTAGTTGATTTTCTACTATGCTATTAAAAAATTACTTTAAATTAATTTATAACAGTTACACAATTTTTAATACACTTTTTCGTGTATTTTTTTTTTTAATTTTAGCAGTTTAATTTTTATTTCTTTTTTTGTTTACAATCTTTTATGTATGTGTGTGTGTATTTTGACAGCTCATATCATGATATTGTTGTTTAGAGATTTATCATAACAACACAATTTTGATATCAGATATAACACTAACAGTAATGTGTGGTCCACACGTAATATGATTCTCTCTGCGATTGTAGTTTGCTGACAGAAAAATGTTAAAGTTAATGTCTAGTGTGGACACTATGTAAATAAGTTGTTTTGAAAGTTTTGTTTGTATGTTGGCAATTTACAAGTACTTCACCATTTTTTTTGCTGGGAGAGTGAAGTTAGTGAATTTTTTTCTTCAACTGAATGGCTAAGAAAATTGCATTAGAAATGCAATTAAAAAACTAATTTTTAAAACACTAAATTTTAATGAAACAATATTTTAAAAACTATTGAAATAAATTTCTAAAAATGTTACCCGGTGTTGGAGTATTTGGAACAGGTGCAATAACCAAAGTATTGGTACCGATATTACGTGAAAAAGGTTTTGAAATCAAAGCCTTATGGGGACGTACATTACGCGAAGCTGAAGAAGTGGCCACAGCCCAAAATATCGTATTTTACACGGACAAAATTGATGATGTCTTGCTACGGAAAGATGTAGATTTGGTATTTATAGTGTGTCAACCATATTTACATGCTGAGATATCGGTCAAAGCGCTGGGCATTGGGAAACATGTAGTGTGTGACAAGCCGATGGGTCTGAATCAAGCCGATGCTATGAAAATGGTTAGAGCATCACAGTATTATCCAACATTGATATCATTGGTGAATCATTCTTTGCGTTTCCTGCCAGCATTTACCCATATGAAGAGATGCTTGCAGGAGGGTGTAATTGGAGCATTAAATGATATCTCATTGATTGATATACGCGTACAATTGGGTTCTTTGTTTCCGGAGAAATTCGATTGGATGTGTGATGCTGCTATGGGTGGTGGTGCTTTAAATTTAGTGGGTAGTCATGTAGTGGATCTGGTGAGTTTTTGCTCAATCAACATGCGGTACGGGTGCATGGCGTAGTTAAGGCCTATACAAAAACTACACCAAATGTTAATGGTATACGTCAGATATCGGCTCCGGACTTTTGTAATTTTCAAATGGAATTGGCTAATGGTACCCTGATAACAACTTCCATACATAGTCATACCGTGCCAGCTAAAACTTTCTCACAAGAGGTTTTAATATGCGGCAGTCAGGGGCATTTATCTGTACGCGGTGGTGACTTATTTGTATTCAAACATAAACCAGAGCCGCAACTCAAAGAGGAGGCTGTTTATGTTGATGTCCAGGATTTACATTTTGCCACTTCAGAATCTCTGCTACCACGTTTGTATATTAAGGGATTGTGCAAAATGATTGGTGCTCTTAAGGAATCATTTGCTGGCAAAGAATCATCCTGGGTTAAAGAACCTGTACAAGCTGCGGCCACCTTTGAGGACGGCCTATATGTTCAGGCTGTTTTAGAGGCCATACGCAAATCGAGTGAATCTAAGGCTTGGCAGAGGGTGCAAATAACTTCAGACACTCCCTCAAATCATGATCAAATTATGCGTTTTGCGCGCATGTCTACCATGTAAATAGGAAGAACAGCTTCGAAATATTAAAACTCATTTTTTTTTTTGAGATTTGAATATTTAATTTTATAGTAATTATCATATTTTTACATTCTTATTTACACATTCATTGTTAAAAAAAAGATATTGTTGGTAAATAATTCTTTTAATAGTATTTTAGTTTATTTTTTTTTAATAATTAATAAATTTTATTGGGACTATACTCTAATGGAGAAAAAAATACTAAAATTGCATTGAAATTATTTATAATAATTCTTAACCCTCAAACGGTATTATGCTGTTTTGCAATAAAAACTTATAACATATCGAGCCGTAATCCGCAAAAAAACGTAAGCTCCGCAATTTTTGATTTGGTTTGATGAAAATCTTTATTTTTGCATCATTCCTCAAACTCGAGGAGGTACCGTTACGAATTTCATAAAACAACGAGATGTTAGCGCCAATTTCCTATAGCACAAACTACAGTTTGTTCACATATTTCGTGACTGCAAAGTGTGGACTTATGTATCGAGAACTAATGAACAAATTGGAGTAAGTTTAGGCAAAGAGTATATACAAATAGAGAGACTACACTTCCTCAGCAACAAAATTCCGAACTCGGGCAAGCAAATGAAAACATTTTTTTTAACACTAAAAAATGATTGTAACATTTGGATAAAAAAAAAAAAAAATTGTTGCGCAAACACTCACTTTGTATTCTGCTAATATTTTGTTATTTTCAATTAAAATTTAATGTATTTTAATTTTATCTTCTTATTTATTTTATCGTTAACATTGTAAATAAATAAACATTTTATTAAATTATAATTTAAAAACATAATAAAAATAATTTAAATTTTTAATTTCTGCAACATGTTTTTCATTTGCATTTGTTTACAAACAAATTAAAAGAGAGCCAGATTGAGCGCCACTGAGTAGTATGGAAACCCACTGCTATAACTTTTTGTCCAAACACTGTTTTTCATTTTTACTAGAAAAAAGCAAACAGGCCAAACAAATAATTCGTTAATATAGGGACAACCACATAACCAAGCTTTTTACTTATAATTAGAAGTCTTGAAATGTCTAGCAAAAGTTTTATTTCTTGTGGTTAATGAGGAAGTTCTAGCGTTGGTACTCTTTTTTAATTATTTGAGTGTTTTCTTCGACTTTTAATCGTAAAAGAATAGACAATTCTATGGAGCGTTCACATATGCTTTTGCCAATTTGCGTCTGCTCACATTTACAATTAGATGCAGAATCAAAGATTATATACAAAAAGAGACGCTACACTTCCCACACCCTCTCAGCAACAAAATACCGAAACTTGGGCAAGGGCAAAAATTATTTATCTTACTAAAATATAATTCAATTCAAAAATAAGTTTTTTGTGCTTTTAATTAAGAATGAGATGTGACGACTTTCAGAAAACGCGAAATTGAACGAAAACTAACCTTAACTTTGATACATACTGTTGAAACTTGAACGCTTTATTAATAATACTAAATACATTATTTCAGAATAATTTCATAACAATCTGTTTACACTCGTTTTTAAGTTAGCAGGATGTCCTTTAAAGTTATCCTGATCGAATACCGTGTGTCCTAGTACATAACTAATGACGGTAAGCGTAACGCTATTTTCTCTTTTATTTCGGTAACGGTATTTTAGGGGTAACGCTTATTTAAGTTATTCGATAACGGTATTTTAAGGGTATTGATATTTTAATATATCGGTAGCGGTATTTTACGGATAAGGGTATTTCCATTATTTCGGGTGACGGTATTTTAGGGATAACGGTAGTCAGTTGAAAGGGTTTTGAATTGTTAGCGGTATTGAATGCCATCCCTGGTTTATTATCAACGGTTTTTAGTAATTTAAAATATATTATTAAGGTTTTTTAAAAATTTCTGTTGCTTTTAAAATAATAATTGCTTCCAAACCGTGCACTGCACTGCACGTAAAATCTTTTTTTACAAAACATTTATTAAATTTGTTTTCTCTCGGAATACATCAAGTTCTAATTATAAAATACTCATTTGTGGAATATTTCATGCTGAGTGCCTTTTCGTTTGCTATTGCAAATGGTGTAGCCAAAAATATTTATTAAAAATTATATAATATTATTTAATATTTATAAAATATATTTAATAAACATTAGAACAAACTTGTAAAAAGACAAAGTACGATCTTAGTTTACTTCCCCTTTACATCTTGTTTTTAAATAGAACAAATCAAGTGTAAAAATAAAAAGAAGAATAAAAACAAAAAGCGTGTATTGTATATCTACCAAAGGTAGACCTTGCACACAATGAACAAGTTTACAATTTATTTTTTGATCAATGGTGATAATCTTTAATTTCGAGCTCATATATTAGTTCAGTGAGAAAACTAGTTAATATGAATGTTTGATGTTTTGCATGGAATTGTCACTTCTTTCAAAACGTGTTCTGATGAACCTAGAAAATTACCGAAGTGGTCAATTAATAAATTTTAAAACAAAACCTCTATACATTATTTGTTAGGGACAATATCCTAATAAAGAAATATAGAGTATGGCCTCGAACTTGAAGTATTTTCATTTTCGTCTAATTATATTATTTTAATTTTTTTTAAACAAGCCAAAGCGAGCTAACAAATTTACTTGAAAAGAGCTCACGCTTTTATTCTGAGAAAGCTCTTTTTAAGTCAAGTTTTAAAAACTTGACGGAGCTTTATTTTGTTGACCGAGCGAGATTTTTTTTGGGCTATCTCGATTTTTAAATAGAGCCCGAGCTTGCGAGAATTTTCCATCCCTGGTTTAAATACCTCAAAATTTAACTTCAATTTTAGAAAAACTACAAAGTTTTATAAATTTTTTGTTTAGTTCACTATGAAATTATTTAAAATGTACTTTACATTACAAAGGAATTAAAATGTTTGTTAAACAGTGCTTTACAAAATATAAAGAAAAAGCAGCAACTGAAGAAAAAACACACATTTATGAATAATAAAGATCGCAAAACTCTGCCTGAGGTATTCAGCTAAATAATATTACTAAGCTTCCAGTAAAATTTTAGCTGACTTTACTTTAACTTTACCAACTTTTTCTTCGGTGGTCTCAGCTTCAGATTCTTCTTCCTCCACAACTTCAGCCAGTTTATCAGTTGGTACTTCGGGCAGCGCAATTTCAGCTACTTGTTGCTCATCATCTTCAGCTACCAAAGCATCAAGTTCTGCTAACACATCATCCTCATCTTGTTGTGACAAATTATCTGATAATATACTATCAATTTCTTGTTGTTTTTCAATGCCTTCTCGTGTCTCAGTCCATAATTTTCTCGATTTCATTAATATCCAGCATAGCATGCATTTGCTTCAAAGCTGTATTGCCTTGCTTGAGACCGTCCAAAACTTGTACCTCCACCTGGGCAAACTCTATATCGGCAGCAAGTTTTTCCAGATTTTCCAATTGTTTGTCCGTATTGGTAAGTAATTCTCTTAGGAATTTTTTCTTGCGTAAAAGTAATTTTGCACGTCTACCAAAAAAAAAAAGAGATAAGAAATATTAAATTTATTAATCTACGTAGTGATTTATTAACTTTGTCAGTTGCTACTAACTCTTTGCGTCCTTGTGTTAAACATTTCTTGGCCAATAGTCTATCACTTTCCAACGATAATTCAATTCGTTTTTGATATTGTTTTAAACGATCTCTTTGTTGTTTTAGTTGCTAAAACATGAAAATTAATAAATTCTAAATATCACACCTTGGTTTTTGGACTAGGATGAACTTACCAAAACGGCTTTGTCTTGTTGTGTTACACGACTTTGTGGTTTTTTACTCTTTGTAAATAAACCACCCATGTTTTTTAATTATTTAAATATTGTATATTAGCTATTAAATTACTACTTATTTTAATATAATTGTTAAATTCATGTAGTTTGAAAAAAAAATTCTACGTATTTAAAGACCTATCTCTCTCTCAAAATATTTACATTACTCATTCCAACAAAGGTAAACAATTATCAGCTGTTCCACAGTGATGCCAACTTTTTTTTTAATACCTAACGGTAATTTTGTTATTTGACATCTTATAAGAGAGTTTAGGCAGCGAAATAAATTTACTAGACTAATGTTAATTTTTAATCTTCCTAGTTTATAGGGCATTCACATAGACAAGTTAATCTCTTAAAAAATGGGATTAACTTCTTAATCAAGCACTAAACAATGAGATAAAACCATTTTTTTAATCTTTTTGATTAAAGGCTGAATTATTTTGTACGTTACGTTCCGTGACGAATCAGCAGAGTTATTTTTAATGTATGAAAATGAGTGTGTGGTTAGTTTGTCTGTAGTGTAACGTTGCGTAAAGGACGAAACTGTTAAAAACTAGAATTTTCGTTACTACATTGACAGCTCAAAACACCTAATTGCTTTCACATAAAAAATCTAAACAGCAAACACATGAACATTTTTTTTTTTTAATTTTATTAGCTAAATTGTACAAAATAATATACAACCTAAATAATTAATGATAATTAAATTACTACCATATTTACAACTGTTAATCAATCACCATAACCGTTTAGCCAAAGCAGCAGCTATATTGGAACATACTAACCACACAAACAGCCATTCGGAACGGCACATTACAGAAACGTCACGGAACGTAAAGACTAATGGAGCTTAACAGTTAATCTAACTTTTTATGTGGCTACTATTTCTACTACTATTTGTGCGCAACTCTGTGTTATTATATAAGTTCGGTGGCAACGCTAACAAAAACACATACTACATCAGAGAACAAAGAGCCGACATTAAATTGTCGCCAGCGGCGGCTAATCAAAAATATACTCGGCGGCGGCAGAAAGAGTCCACTAAAGCCGAACAATTTTCGGCGGCGTCGGCTCTAAACGAAAAAAAAAACCCGGCGGCTACTAAAAAACCGACCAATCCGATGGTTTAAAAAATGTATTAAAATTTAATTCACTTAATTCATCTAAGAAAATTTTACAAAATTTCATGTTTTCCAATATGTGTCTATCTTTTATGTATAGACTACCAAAATGCTTCCAACATTCCGATAAACCCGTTAGGTTTACTTGAACCTTTGCAATTTTTTTTTATATCATCTTTTCTTTAAAACAAGTCTTCATAATATGCTATATCGTCAGCTTTTGAAATAAATGTATCATATATCAGTAGAAGCATCTGAGTTAGAATCAGATGCAATTGTGGGATTAGCTTGTGTAGTATGAAAAAAGTTTTTTATATTTTTTTCAGCCATTGTAAGATTTGGAAAATTTACTTTTTCCTTTTCTAGTGAAGCGCAATATAGCGGCACATTTTGCAAATGCTAGAGAATTCATAATGAAAACCTATGGTTGCCAGATTTGTGGGTACTAAAAGCCGGATGAAGGCGGAGGATTCTCAAAATAATGATTTTTAGTTAAAATGAATTTAGATAAAAAAATATCGGCTAAGCTGGATATAGTCGGCTAATATTTTGAAGCCGCAATTAGCCGCTCAGGTCGGCGGCGGCTCGAGTACCTGAAAAGTGTTCGGCGGCGGCTTAGCCGCGACTATTAGCCGATCGGCTTCGTTCTCTGTACTACATACATACTTGCCATACTAACTAATCGTTTGTTTATTATAGTTTAACTAAATTTGATAACATTTTCGCTGTATAACAAATGGATTAAACAAAATTAAATGTTTATTGAAATATATTTACGTTATTACTGCTCCATTTTCGTTTTTAAGGCACATGTTTTTTTTTGTTTATTTGTAAGTTGCATTTTGTTTCTTTTGGTATCCCTCTTCTGAGAGAATGTTTGCTTTTTTTAACAAAACTTTTAAATGAAATATATATAGAATCTTTTGTACACTATTCATAATAGACTTACCAATATTTTTAATACGTTTTTTTTAACACTTTTAATAGGTTTTTGTATTTAACATTTTCACTTTCTTAAATTTTATCTATTACACGCACTAAATTAACTGTAATTTTAGCCATTTTTTAAAAATAATTTGTTTTTGTTGTTGTTAAAAAAAAAACAAAGATATGGTAGCACTGTGAAAAAATAATCACAATCATGTCGAAAACCCACAACCGAAATCACGAAGAATAAAAACTGATAAGTAGTTACACACAAAAACTGCCAAGGGGGAGATTTTGAAAGCATACTTAGTAAAATTTCATTTATCAGGATCAAACACAACTAACCCATCTTTGTTTTGTGCCGTATCTATTTTTTTATACTTGAAAAAAGGCTTTATAATTTTAAACACATATTTACAAGAAATCACTTATTATTGTTCTATTCCTCAAAATTAATGCAGTTCAATTTTACCAAGTCCTATTAATTTAAAATGTGAAAACTAATATTAAAGGCTGGCAATATAAGTTTAACATAATAGTACCATTGTATACTTAGATACAAATGTTAAGTAATTTTTCATAATAAGTGTGTTCGATTACTTTCCCAGTAAAGTCCAGTAAAAATTACTCAGTAACAAAATTACAGAGATTAAGACAAATTTACAAAAAAGTAAAATAACGGAACATTTGTAAGAATTGGTAAAACATATAAAACAGCATATTTAAAATACTAAATATTAAAAAAAAAATCAACTGGTCGTTATGGAAAATATAAAAGTTATTTGAAATAGTCGACCAGATATGATTAAGAATGTTTTTTAATTTCTTCCATAGTTAATTCTTTATATTTTGCACTTAAATCCATAGACAATTAATATTTAATTTAATATTTGTTTTTGTTTACTAAAAATACAAGCATGTTCTTTCAATCATATGTTTTTTTTTTCTTCTTACAAATTCTTACTGGCAAAAATGTATCCAGTAAAACTTGTAAGTTTTTTGTCAACAACCTGTCATTTTACTCTCTCTTCTTACTATTTTTTACTGAGTATTTGTGTAAACGAACACCTTCCAGTAAAAACTTTTACAAATTTGTGCAAGTTTTTGCGTAAGCAAACAAACTTAATGTGTGATGTGTCACTTTGAAAGTATTTAGGAAAATCATGCTAACGCAAAGACAAAATTTACAAAAATGGGATACATAATTTGTACTAAACGTTATAAAATCAACAGAATTTTAATGAAAAAAAATTTACTAAGTATGCTTTCAACATCTTCCCCTTGGGCAGTTTTTGTGTGTAACTACTTATCAGTTTTTATTGTTCGTGATTTCGGTTGTGTTTGATGTCATGGTTGTGATTTTTTTTCAAAGTGCTGCCATATCTTTGATTTTTATAACAACAACAAAAACAAATTATTTTTTAAAAATGGCTTAAATTACAGTTAATTTAGTGCGTCTAATAGAATAAAATTTAAGAAAGTAAAAATGTTAAATAGAAAAACCTATCAAAAGTGTTGAAAAACGTAGTCAAAAAACATTGGTAAGTCTTTGATGAATAGTGTACAAAAGATTCTGTGTATATTTAATTTAAAAGTTTTGTTAAAAAACAAACATTCTCTCAGAAGAGGGATACCAAAAAGAAAAAAAAAACAAAATGCAACTTACAAATAAACAAAAAAAACATGTGCCTTAAAAACGAAAATAGCGCAGTAATAACGTAACTATAGTTCCATTAACATTTACTTTTGTTTAAGCATTTGTTATACAATACCAAAAATGTTATCAAATTTAATTAATAAATTTATAGTAAACAAACGATTAGTTAGTATGGCAAGTAATGAATGCATTTTTTTTGTATTAAAACAAAATTGATTTCAACCCATTTAATAGTCTTCTCAGCTGGTCAAAGTTCAAGTAAAACAAGGCATTGTGATAGGACAACAAAAACAATTACCCAATGGCAATGTCTATCAGAGTTTTCAAGGTATTCCCTATGCTGTTCCACCTCTAGGGAGAATTACGTTATAAGGTAACGTTTGCTTTTCTTGGAGTGTTTTTGTATACTTACAAAATTGTATGCTTTTGTAGTCTCCTTTACCTTTGGAAACGTTTTGAGGTTCCCGAATTAGATTGCCTTAAGGAGCGTGATGTTTCACATCAACGTGACCCTTTACATTAGAAGTTGTTGGTTCAGAAAATTGTCTCTTTTTTAAATGTTTATGTACCTAAAATTCTAAAGTTTCATCATCTTCAAAACCATTACCGGTAATGGTATGGATTCATGGCGGTGGATTTTGTTTTGGTAATGGCAATAGTGATTAGTGAGTATTACACAAATGGTTTAAGCTGCATTTACGTTTACCATCGAAGTCCAGTATAAATTCGATTTCGGTCATATTGGTCATCAAATTGATACGCGAACTAGATTTCGAAATACAACTTTAAATTAGATTTCGAGCTACGTATGTATGTAAATACAGCTTTAGTAAATTATGGCTATTTCTCCAGTTAATTTTTTTATTTATTTTTTTTTTTTATTATAAAATTGGACCGAATTTGTTAAATTTAAACTCAGTTACTCAGGCATGTACAGGGTTATTTCGAAATTGATTTGATTTTGTAATTTGAATTTCGAAACTTTTTCTAAAAATTTTTCCAACACTGTTTTTTCTCTATAAATTTGTAGTTTAGGTTTTTAAAGATTATTTTATGTTAAAAAAAGTGAAGATAAGTATCGATAGTGCTACGAGCATTTAAAGTGGTGCTAAATACTCCAGAAAACGTAAAACGGAAAAATATTATTTTCTGAAAATCGATTTTAAAACTGATTTAGTTAAAATAGTTTATTCTGTAGAGTCTTGAAAAAATCTTTTGTTTAATCGATAACTTCATATTTGAGGGTGTATTCAAAATTATGAAAATTGAAAAAGTGATTTACTCAACCAGGCTTACAACCAACAATAGGCCATTTTAAAAGTATATTAAATTTTTTGTGTACCCGATGTCCAACGTCTTAAAGAAGTTTCCCAAATTCTGCGTCTCATAATTTCAACATCTTCGAAATTCATCTCCATCGCTAAATCCAACATATTGTGCCTGAAAAATAAAACAATACAATTGAATTGCTTATTGTAAAAACTTGATAAGCCACATTTTATTTTTAGTTTGTTTTAGCCTTTTAAGGTTAAAAGATGCAGAAATATCACTTTTGCAGGATGTTTATACTCAAGGTACTTGCAATAAGTGTTTAAGCGAGACTTCTATTAAATATTAATCAATGTCTAGAAAACGGCGAAAATCCATAAAAGAATATATAAGCCACATATATTCTTTCATCAAGTTTTTACAATAAGCCCTTCAATTAGAATTTAGATTTTTGTAGTTATATGACCTACTACGTTAAAACAGACGTTAGATGCCTCTTTCTTTTAATGGTTTTATAAATTGAGATGAACGATGAACAGGACTAGGTTGACTATACTTAAAAGCGATTACGTGCAAAATTTCACGTTGAAACGTCTTCAGCAAAGGAATTGGTGCGCATTTAAAAGTCTAAAATTTAAGAAATGACTTGAAACTTACAAAAGTTTTTTTTTTATTCATTTTAATTTTTTGCTCACGGTTTTTAACTTTCAGATCCAAACCAATACAAAATTGACTCACTAGACTTGAGAGATAAATTCACTGAAAAACTAATTTCCATATCGCTGATTGTGTGAAATGTTTTTTGGTGGTTTACAAGGGAAAATTTTCTGATTTTGAAATTTTCGCAATATTTTCAATATGGTTTTTGCGCCGTTTAATGGAATTGCATTTTGAGAACAGTATTTGAAAATTGGATGTAATTTTATATAGTAGCTTGATTGTTCTGGAAATATTTCTTTAACTATAGCTAACTCTAAAATTCTAGTGCATA
>JAEKOY010000688.1:0-21329 GCA_021234595.1 Delia radicum | reverse complement strand
TGTAATTTATATACTGACTTACCGAACTGTTCGGTCAGACACTAATAATTTATCTTAAAACGTTAGTACACTCATAATAATCCATGCATAAAAATAACAATAAATGTCAAAATAACAAAAACTTTTGTAAATAATCCAATATTTATTCATTTCACGAAAGTTTTTGTTATTTTGACATTATTTTCGCATTTTTAGCATGGATTAATTATGAGTGTAGGTATTGTTTTTTTTTTGGTGTATGTAAAACTATGTAAACTCGTAATATAAAATATTAATACAGAAATTTTTAAAATTTGATAATAGTATTTTCAAAGACAACCCAATTATTCCACAACATCGTGCGTAAAATAATATTCATAACATACTAGTGAGATCAATAACTTATGTAAAGGGTCCGCCATCTAACGTTTTTTTTCAACTAGTGCTTATTTCGTGAATGGTAACACTTAGCTCATGTCTGATTTGACAGATAATTAGTTTTATCCTTCCGCTGAACGAATACGGTCCGTATGTTCGTTATCTTGTGAAAAAAGTGAAAGAAACTGGCATCCTCATCGATAAACCAAAGCGTGAAAAAGCCAAAAACAGTGCGTGCACCCGAGAATATTGCTGCTGTGGCAGAAAGTGTGCGTGAAGCGCCATCAACACCAATTCACCGTCGTTCTCAACAATTGAACATTTCGGAGACATCCTTGAGACGAATTTTGCATAAAGACCTTGGTATGACGCCATACAAAGTCCAATTGGTTCAGGAGTTCTAAAAAAAAAGTTATATTGGCGGACCCTTTATTTGATTCAAATATATTTATCAATATTTTTTAAATATTTGTTTGGTTTTGATAAACAAATATTTAAAAATATGCTTATTTTTTATTTGAATCTATAAACCACTATATTGATTTGAGTAGCAAATTTATTGGATTCTACTACAAACAATTAAAACTGCAAAGAATAAAAATCGTCATGATATGAAATTCAATAACTCAATTCGGATTTTTTTATGAAAACTATGTTTTTTCTTTACAAAAAGAGATTTAAATTACACTTTCAATTATGTTAATTTTTTCTGTGTACGAGTTTTAATGACATTTTTTCACTGAACTAAACTCATAATTGTAATGAAACTATTTTTAATGGAACTTTTTCATTAGGCGTATCAAATTTGTAATATGAAATTTTTTATTATTTTTTATGAAAAGCTGCATGAACTTAATGAAAAGTTTCAGTGGACGAGTTCCAGTGACAATTCATATACCCTACTGCAAAAATTCATTGATATCATGCAGACAATTCTCTCAGTGTATGTTTTAAGACATTTTTCAATAGAAAAACCCAATAAAATATATAATATAAAATTTAATTTTATTTTTGAAACTATTTTCTAAAATTTCGAAAATAGTTTCCATTTTCGTATCGAAAGTCCATTTTTTGTCTTTAAGAAATTGAGAACTTTTTTTTTTGTAAAAAAAAACAGAATTATAAGGAAACTTCTCACCAGCAGTGTGATTACGTAACTTATTAACGACAAAATTCGCCGCTGAATAGTCAAAACTCGATAATTAACAAAAAATGTATGTAATGTTTTTCTTTAAATTTTTTTAACATATTAAAAATCTTTTACTTATCAACAAAAATTTTTTTGAATTCAATTTACTCATTTTTGTCGGAACTCTATAAAATTTAAAAGCAAATAAAATGTAAATTAAACAACTTTATCGGTAACAACCGACAAGTGCAGTTAGCTAACGAGATCGATAAATCGTTAAGAAAGTTAGTGAATCGCACTGTAATTGTGTCAAACCCTCGGATTCAATATTAACAAGATTCATCAAATTGTATGTCCTTTTTATTTCATGCAATTGTAGGCATCCTTCTATACATTTCCTGACATTTTAACTATTCACTAATGATTTTTTGGACGTATCAGGTATTAACAAAGCAAGCACTTTTAAAATATCTTCTTTTTTGCTTTCCTTTTTTCTCTCCCTTTTTATTTCCCTATTTCACTTTCTTTTTTCCTTTTCCTAAATACACAAAATGGTGTTCATGTGCCAACATTTTTTTAAATTCCTTTGGGTTTCTTGTTAAATTCCATTAAATCTACTAATTAAACAGAATTTTAGATAGTTTTATCATATTTAATATTAAACAAATACCAATTTCTTAATATGTAGAATTTAAGTATGTAATTTCGCTTTACTTTAAAATGTTTTAGCTCAAAGACTGTAAATTTTATGAACGTGTTGAGTTGTATGTTAAAAATATAAACGTATGTTATTTTGACAAAACACGTTAAAATAACAAGAAACCTTTCCAACCAGATTAAAAAAATTATATACCGACAAGTTTTTTTTTGGGGGGTTAGTCTTATACCTTCCTTTTTTATATTTTTAATGACATATGAATGATGAAGAATAGAGTCAATGGCAACAAAATACAATACGAAGAAACAACTCGTTAAACATTTGACAGTCTGTGTTGACATGTCGACAGTCATTATTTCAAAATGGCTGACACAGACATACACCCATTCTAGCAAAAACTTTAATACAAATGAACAAATGATATTTTTTAACAACTCTAGTACAAAGTTCTTGGTCAATTTCATGTCAAATCCGGTATTTTCGTTTTTTTGTGTATGTTCCAGCAGATGTTTCTTCTCAGAGTAAGCTGTTTAATTTGGCTGACTGTGTGTTAATCTTTAATTTACATTAATTTGACAACGTAAAAGCCCCAGAATATTTTTAAATAATCGTATGGATTTAATTACGTGTAATGTTTGTAAACTCAAAAAAAAAGTTAGTAAAAAGCTAGCAAACAAAAATTTTTGCTGAGACAGTAAAATTTTAGTCAGGAGGGTGCTTGCAAAAATATTTGCTAATGCTAGCCAATTCTTTTGCTGAAAATCAGCGAATCAGTAAATTCAGCAACAGTTTTGCTAAAACTTAGCTGATTGAAAATTAAAAAATTCTTGCTTAAATTAATAAAGTTTTTGCTGAATATTGGTAGACTGAAATAATTCAAAAATTTGTAGAAAATTTATATTTCAGTAGTTTATTTGCTGAAAATCTTAAAAAAAAAATTTGTGATTCTCTTAAAAATAACTTAAAATACGTTACAAAATATAAAATGTTCATACTACCACATTGACGAATTAATTATTGAATTAATTAATTATGAATTAATTTAATATGTGAAAATTTATAGAAATAATTATATATGACATAAACAAAATTATATGTCAACTACTTACATCAATGGTTGTCTAAATATACAACCCTTAGTTTGCAATAAGAAAAGGAAACAAAAAATTACATAAGATGTGTGTCCTTGTCTTTCCCTTTAGTCTATCTATCTGAACGTACATATGTTTTGCAATTTGGCCACACTACATTAATAATCACTATAAAGATTTGGATTACAAATATACATTTAATGTTTATTAAATTTAAATATTTATTTTGTCATTAATTAATTAATACACATTATTTTGACAAGCCGGTGACAACACAAAACTAAAGTTTTTTTATGTATGTATTCACCATTGTTAGCGTCCTTTTGTATCAAAAACAGATACCAAAATCGTCCATGGTTAACTTTTATATGTCTTGCAAGAGTTTTACTTTTTAGTATCATTTTCTTCGTCTCTACTAGATCTTGTCCATGCCGCGATATATACTTGATTCTGCATATATCTTTCAATCTGGTTGTCGTCCACACTATTAATGTGTTTATCAGCACATTTTTTTTAGTAAAATAAATTAGTACAACATTAGTAAAATATAGTAAACCATTAGTTTAAATCATTTAAGTGCTGAATACCTAAGTGCTGAATAACTAAAATTATAAACTGAAAACACAATTTCAGTAAAAAAAATTCTGAGAAATAGTATACGTCATTTACAAGACTTTTCACTTTTCTACTAATTGACTTATTTAAGTATACCCACCCAATTAATGGCTTGTGATACAATCGCGAAACATTTTTTTCTACAACAACAAAATGTTTTTTTTGCTCCGATAATAAAAAAATCTGTTACATTTTGAAAACATCGAATAAATTATAGTTACCTATGAAAAAGTGAGCATTTTCTAAGCAAAATAGCTTATTTTTTGCTACTTTTAGTATTCAAAATCGTCAAAACTGGCATCAGTATACGTAAGAGAATGTTTTTCAAAACATTCACGCAGACCTTTGGAGCCCACACACAAATTACATAATATTCTTTACAAAATCTGTTAAAGATTTAAAATATGTACGTTCACTTTGTTGTTTAACTTTGAAATATACACACACACACTCATAAATCTGTGTTCTTTTTAGGTATTGTTTAAATTTGAAAAGGTATCCCCATCCCTCGTATAACGCGCACAAATCAACGCAGTTTACAAATAAAAGCCTTCCCTACGTTTAACCCATAGCCATATGGTAACATAAAACATGCAAGTACATTTGGGGTGCCTGTGCTTAATGTAATGAAAATACCGTTATAAGTGAACACGGGGTTAATAAAGTAGACTTGTAAATTTGCACTAAAATAATTTTCAGGACAGTAGATTATTGATTATAAAAGTTACATAACTTAAAACTTTGTAAATTTTTGAAAATGCAAAAAATGGTACTTTAGGAAGTAAATGTATTAAAAATTTATATATTTCAAGTTTGATATAATTTTATTAAAAATAAAAATTATGTTTTTTTCGTCCTTTAATAATAATAAATTTGAAAACAAAAAACTCTATAGATTATTTGTTAGGACAATATCCTTGTTGCAGAAAATATTAATATCTTCAACCGTTTGCCTAATTAAATTATCTAAAAACAAAATTATATGTACCTAACTCAGTTTATATTATAATTAATATTATTAACTTGTTATTATAATTTTTATTAACTATTTTATTAATATTATTATTAATGCTTCTAATTATTATTTTGTTAATAATATTATGTATAACATTTCATTATTCACATAAACTCTAACTTCATTATTATGTTTAAAAAATTAAGAATTAATTACCATAGTTTAGTAATTATCATTAACCACAATCATCATTAACAACAAAATTATTATTATTCTTCTAAGTAGCCGTTGTAAGGTTAATAACTGAGATTTTGTTAATTTGTCTAATATACTCTTCGTTTCATTAGCTCACTATGTATATTAGTGAGGACTTAATAGCAACCTAATGCAACGCTAGTAACATGAGAAAACAAATTAACTGTATCCCCGTTATTCTCACTTGTTAAACAGCTTATTTTTGATATTGATATTTGCATTAATATTGTTCTTTTTAAATGATGTTTGGCTAGCATATTAAAATTTTTAATATTATCGTTCACTTCTTTTTTGGACATCACACAAAGCTGACTAATTGTTTCTACAATATTAAATAAAACAGAGTCGTACAACCTAAAGCAAAAGGGGCATTTCATTTTTAAATAAATATAATTTTCAAGAGCTTTCTTTATAATATAAAATAAAAAATCTAAATTCATAAACATTGGTGCCGAAACCCGGGAATTCGTTTCCCTTTTCATATTTTTTTTAATATAAAATTCTGTGTAATTGAATAAATCAGAATAAAGTAAAAGCTATTGAAAATTATATAAATTATTTGTACATATTTTGGTGTGATTTTAATTTCAATAATTATTAGTGTGGATGTGTATAAAATTTATCGAAAATTAGACAAAGTGTATTATAAATAAATAAAAATTAAATTATAAACGTTTTATACAAATCTTCGCAAATTTTTCGTGAAATTATAATTATTAAAAAAAAAAATTATTATATATAAATCTATCAATAGTTTTGAAAGTTGGTTCGAAATTTTACTCGTGCTTTTATTTTCAGCACACAAAAACGTGCTCGTGAAAATTGTATATCTGCCATTAAAATTACGTAAGCCTTTTTGCCATTGTACACTACGGCTAAGTGTTTGTGTCCACTTAAAATATTGAATACATTATAGTTCGTTTCATTATTGGAAAAATTGATTAAATAAATTCAATTGAACAATTCAATATTTGCTTAAATCTAATTTACAATTACTTATTACGTAATAAGTAATTATAACTTACTACAAAATTTATTTGAAGTAATTCTATGTACGTCTGTACTTTTAATACGTTTTTTTTTGGAAAACGATATACACTTCAATTAAAAAATTCGCTTTTTTTCTCTTTTATATAGTACATCTGTACAACTAACCGGTTAATTCGGGTGATATTTATCACCGTTCTGAAAACGTAAAATTTCAGTTCTAGTACTTCTGTACATTGAAATCGTAATCTAAATCAGATTATTTTTCTAAATTTCTTTTAAACATAAAAGCTTTGCTCGTTTGCACATGATCACGTGTATGTTAACATTTTTTCTATTTATTGTTTATTACACTCGAAAAACTTTCTCAGTAATCTGTACAATTAGTAACATAAACTAAATTGTTTTAAAAAAATTGAATCTACATACGAAATCTAGTACATCTGTACCGCGAGACTATACTTATTTATTGCTCGCAATTTTTGCGGAAATTCTCAGGGCTGTGTACGTCTGTACAAAATTGAACGCTGCTTTTCTAAGCGTGTAGAATTTCCACTTTATTTTTTGTACGATTTCTAGCGATATTTAGTTGCTTTCTTTAGTGCGTTTTACCATAATCGTTAAACTCGTTTTTAAAAACTCAATTAATTTGAGGTTTTGTACTTCTGTACAACTTTTTCTTTTATTTGCTATAAAATACTTTTATAAATAAACCTAAACTGATTCATAATATTTTGACCATTAATAACAAATCATGAGTGAATTGCAATCATTAATTGCTATACAACGCAATTTGTTGTGTACATTAAAGAAATTAGATCAGAAATTCATGCAAAAAAGTGACTCCGATAAGACCCCCGGTTATATCGAAAGTCATACCTTGGAACTTGATTTTTTGTTTCAACAATTTAAGTTTCAACACGATGATATTTTAAAAATCATTCGTGACAGCTCTTTGAATGCAGAGGATGTTCCATATATGGAGGAGGATATCTTTTTTGAATTTTCTGATATATATTTCACGTTTAGAGGGAAATTACTTGACAGTGTACATAGGGATGATAATACACGTTCACCTCTTTGTAGTACCTTTGCTATGACGAGTAATCGCTCAGAAATGAACACAAGTGTAGAAGCGCGTTTACCTAGGATTTCCCTTCCTAAATTCTCTGGTTTGTATTTAGATTGGATCCCCTTTCGGGACATTTATGTATCTATGGTACATTCCAATAATTCTCTTTCCAAAATTCAAAAATTTTACTATTTGAAGGGAACCCTTTTGGGAGAAGCAGCTTCTCTCATTAAATCTATTTCAGTCACAGAGGCTAACTACGATTCGGCTTGGCGAATGTTGGAGGCAAGATACCACAATAGGCGCAAAATCGTGGATAATCTTGCAATTAAACTGTATAATGTTCCAAAATCAGATGGATCTTTTCAGAGTATAAAAACTCTATTGGACATAACACAAGAATGTCTTAACTCCTTTGAAAATTTGGGTATTAAAACATCTGAATGGGATCCATTGATTATTACGATACTTTGTCAAAAACTTGACCAGCAAACTCGTAGAGATTGGGAGCAATCTCTAAAATCATCAACGGATGTTCCAAATAGGTCCGATTGGTTTTCTTTTCTCGAAAATACATTCAGAACTTTAGAATCATTAAATGAGTCTGTTCCCACAACAATTAAATCAAACCAGAAGAATAATTTCAAAAACAGAAAACAGACACATGTGCACAATAGCAATATCGCTAAATCAAAATCGATTTCCTGTTTATTTTGTGAAAGAAACCACTACTTGTCACAATGTTATAAATTTTTAGCACTCCCTCATAATTCTAAAGATGATTTTTTAAATAATAGGAAAATTTGTAGAAATTGTTTCTCGGTTGGTCATAAACATGACAACTGCAAATCTTTGCATAGATGTGGGACTTGTAAGCAACCCCATCACACACCGTTTTGCATGTAGAAAATGCAGTTTCAGTTCAAAATACTAACATTGCTTCCTCGTCTGACTCTCGGGTCGCGATTCAAAATTCTCATGCATTTCATGACGAACTTTCTCCTGGCCCTGCATTGCAAAATGATTTGCCCCAAATTATAACGAGATGGCGTACTCATAAAATTGCCTTCAGTGCTGACATTGAGAAAATGTTCAGACAAATTGAAGTCGTTTCTCAGCATCGTCCTTTTCAACAAATTTTATGGCGATATAGTTCTCTTCATGACATTTCTGTTTACCAGTTAAACACCGTAACTTATGGAACAACATCTGCTCCATATTTATCCATACGTGTCCTTAAACAAATGGCAGAAGATTATAAAAAGGAATTTCCCAATGAGTCTAAAATTTTGATATCAGATTCATATGTCGACGACATTATTTCTGGCACTGAAACAATTGAAAATGCAATTCGTTTGCAGAAAAATCTGTGTAGTCTCCTAGAAAAAGGTGGGTGTAATCTGCGAAAGTGGATCTCCAATTCACCTGAATTACTTAATGAAATTCCCGAGGAATTTAGGGAAAAATCTTTGACCTTAAATTTTGAAGGTGACAATGTAGTGAAAACGCTTGGTATCCAGTGGAATACCACTGATGACACATTTTCTTTTAAAATAAATATGGATGAGTCTCGTTCTGTTTCTAAAAGAACTATTTTGTCTGATACGGCACGTATTTATGACCCTTTGGGGTGGCTAACTCCGTGTACCGTTATTGCTAAATCCCTTTTTAAGAAATTATGGGAACACGGCGTTGATTGGGATAGTCCAATTCCTTCTGAGATAAAAGAAAAATGGTTGGAATATAGATCCACACTTTCTAAATTTTCTAATATTAAAATTCCACGATGGATTAATTTTTCTAATAACGTTAGGCTTGAATTACATTGCTTTTGCGATGCCTCCACTGTAGCATATGCTGCAGCAGTTTATTCTAGAATTATTACCTCTGATGGTATTTTTGTAAATTTATTACAAGCAAAATCTAAAATTTCACCAATAAAAACGGTTTCAATACCGCGACTTGAGCTCTGCGCTGCAACATTACTAGTAAAATTGGCTAAAAAGGTCCAAAATTCCTTTACAAATATAAATATTGAGAACATTTTTTATTGGAGTGATAGCTCAACCGTATTGAGCTGGATCCGCAAACCACCTTCAAGGTGGACAGTTTATGTCGCTAATAGAGTTGCTGAAGTTCAACGTCATAGCAATCCACTTCAATGGAATACGTACCATCTTTATTAAATCCCGCTGATTGTGCTTCCAGGGGTATTTTCCCTCATGAGCTTATAGGGTGTGATATATGGTGGAATGGACCAGAATTTTTATACGAATCAGAAGCTTTATGGCCAAAACCTCTTTTAAATTTGGAAACCTCTGAGGAAAAATCCAAAAAATGTACTTCTGCAGAATCTACCTCAAAAGCAAACTTTCTTTAAATATTTTATCTGGGACTCTAGTACATAACAACGCTTTTAAAATGGAAGAAAATTCTGTTTACCCATATTTTTTGTTAAAATTTTCAAAATTAACAATGCTTTTAAGGGCGATATCTATTTGCTATAGGTTTTTCCATAATGCTTAAAAATCTCTGTAATGGTGAAAATTTCAAAGAGAACTGGTCCTCTTAAAATAACTTCTTTGAACCAAACTCTTCTTAAATTAATAAAAATAACACAATCTATTGACTTTTTCGATGATATCAAATTGCTTAAACGCAATGGTGAAGTCAAGCAAAGTTCATTACAAAAACTTATGCCCTTCTTAGACGACGAAGGTATTATCAGGGTTGGTGGACGTCTACAAAATTCAAATTTACCATTCAACGTTAAACATCCCATTCTATTATCCAATAAGAATCCCTTAGCGAAACTTATAATTCAAGATTCCCATGAAAAAACTTTACATGGCGGTGTAACTTTGACCATGTCGTATGTTAACAGAAAGTATTGGGTAATTTCTGGGAATCAATTGGCCAAAACTGTTATCAATAATTGCATGAGATGTTTTACTTATTCTGCTAAAGCAGCTGCTCAGATAATGGGAAATTTGCCGTCCGTGCGATTAAACGTGACGAGGCCATTTAAACACAGCGGTGTTGATTACGCTGGCCCTATAACTGTAAAAAATTCTACTTTACGGTCAGCTATTGTTTCAAAGGGATATATTTGCCTTTTTGTATGCATGGTTACAAAAGCCATACATTTAGAGTCTGTCTCAGATTTGACTACTAGTTCGTTTTGGCTGCCTTTCGGCGTTTTATTTCTCGCAGAGGTGCGTGCACGGACATTTATTCCGATTGCGGAACAAACTTTGTCGGCGCCTCGAAAGAACTTCAGGTTCTTCTAAATAAAAATAAAAAATCTTTACCTCAAGATTTAGTGCAAACGTTAACTTCAATTGGTACTGAATGGCACTTATTCCTCCTGGTTCCCCAAATTTCGGTGGTTTGTGGGAGGCAGGGAGTAAAATCTGTGAAGTACCATTTGAAAAGAATAATGCACGATAGACTCTTGAGTTTTGAAGAATTATCCACCTTACTCTGTCAAATCGAGAGTGTATTAAATTCACGTCCGTTGTGCCCGTTGTCTTCAGACCCATCTAATTTAGATGCTTTGACGCCAGCACATTTCTTAATAGGAGAGCCAACAAACTGCCTGCAAGAAGAAAATCTTTTAGATCTCAACATTAACTACTTAAATCGATGGAAGTCTATCGAAAAGCTAAAGCAACATTTTTGGAAGCGATGGTACTTGGAGTACTTAAATCGATTGCAAGCGCGCCCAAAATGGCTTAAGCCGAAACCTGATGCTAAAGTTGGAGATTTGGTGCTGATTGTTGACGACAGATGTGGTCCTGGTCAATGGTTATTAGGTCGTATTCAAGAGATACACCCTGGCCTTGACGGTCGGGTGCGGATTCCACCGAAGAAACTACAACCATAAAGTACAACGTTACAGATCTGGATGAAGGGATGGAGCCTAATTAAAAGCGCTGTGAGTCGGAGCATAGCGTAGTCAGTTGACTAAATTAAATTACTCCCAACGATAGGCCATCCTTCTCAACATAAAAACTGTCGTTCTTCGGGGGGAGCATGTTGCAGAAAATATTAATATCTTCAACCGTTTGCCTAATTAAATTATCTAAAAAACAAATTATATGTACCTAACTCAGTTTATATTATAATTAATATTATTAACTTGTTATTATAATTTTTATTAACTATTTTATTAATATTATTATTAATGCTTCTAATTATTATTTTGTTAATAATATTATGTATAACATTTCATTATTCACATAAACTCTAACTTCATTATTATGTTTAAAAAATTAAGAATTAATTACCATAGTTTAGTAATTATCATTAACCACAATCATCATTAACAACAAAATTATTATTATTCTTCTAAGTAGCCGTTGTAAGGTTAATAACTGAGATTTTGTTAATTTGTCTAATATACTCTTCGTTTCATTAGCTCACTATGTATATTAGTGAGGACTTAATAGCAACCTAATGCAACGCTAGTAACATGAGAAAACAAATTAACTGTATCCCCGTTATTCTCACTTGTTAAACAGCTTATTTTTGATATTGATATTTGCATTAATATTGTTCTTTTTAAATGATGTTTGGCTAGCATATTCAAATTTTTAATATTATCGTTCACTTCTTTTTTGGACATCACACAAAGCTGACTAATTGTTTCTACAATATTAAATAAAACAGAGTCGTACAACCTAAAGCAAAAGGGGCATTTCATTTTTAAAGACTGGTAAAGTTAAATAAATATAATTTTCAAGAGCTTTCTTTATAATATAAAATAAAAAATCTAAATTCATAAACAAATCCTAATAAAGAAATATAGCGTATGGCCTCGAACTTGAATAATTTTCATTTTCATTTATATATTTCTTAAAACTATTGAAACAAAGTATTATTTATGTGAAAATACAACTCAAATATTTAAAAATGACTGGCGTGTTTTTTGTTTTAAATATACTTGTTGTTGCACTTTTTTAACGACTGATTTGTTGTAAACTGTTCGAAAAAGGAACATTTTTCATCAATGAATAAAAAATTAAAAACAGTGTCAGTTTGTGTGTTATATAGTGAATTTTTGATGAAAATAGATAAATTCAAATTTGACACCCGATTTTTAACATGTGTCTAAAATATTTTCCGTTTTGGCACATTTGTGTACTTTTTGAAGGTTTTCGAAATATTGTGTCTTGTGTTTTCAAAATTTGTTGATTTGCAAACGTTTTCGGTGGCTTGGAGTTTGCCTTTATAATAAAAATTATGTATTTTATTTCACATATTTCATTATATTGTTTTAATAATGTAACGAACTAAATCCAAATTAGCCAACTATATATGTAAGAAGAACTATTTGGTACTTATGCCCGTAATTTCAAGCAATATTTACCTACCGGTGCTTAGATACCTACCCGATTTTGTTCGTGTATACGGGTAGATATCTAAGCACCGGTAGGTATCTATTGCTTGAAATTACGGGCATTAGAGGTCCAATACTGTATTATGTGGGCCATTTTTTTTTTACTGATGAGGTAATTTTATGAATTTAAATCATATTTTTCAACCATACGAAAATCCGAGCTAATAAGAACTAAAATCCGAATAAATTCCGATTTGAACGGTTACACTTATAAAATGCATTTAGTTTTGCAATATTAAACATAATTCACATTTTGTGTTGATTTTATTTTGTCAAATTTTTCACAAATTTGTTAATTTTTTGAGCTTATAAGACCTAAAATCCGAATAAATTCCGATTATGACCGGTTCCACTTATAAACTGCATTTAGTTTTGCAATATTAAACACAATTTACATTTTGTGTTAATTTTATTTTGGCCAATTTTTCATAAATTTGTTGATTTTTGAGCTAATAAGATCTAAATATTCATGTAAATAAAAACTAAATTTTTGATTACAGTTTTGTCCCGACGTTTCATCGATTATTTGTCGACTTCTTCTAGGGATTCGTACATTTTAATATTTGTACATTAAAAAATTTTTTATAAATAATTTTACATTTAACATACAACAAAAACACGAATTTAACAATAAAACGACATCCTAACTTAATATCACAGATTAATGAATTTATCAATAAATATTAATTTGATAATACCGTATTATACCGGTTTCTTATAAACAAACAAATTTTTTTATATGTACAAAAACTAGTCCACTTGCCCGCCCATAGTCACCATATGGTAACTCGGCATTCTTAATGCCCTGGAGGCAGGATCAAAAAAGGGTTTGGAGTTTTTTATACTATGTTTTCAAAATTTGACACACAATTTCTGGGGTGTTTCGAGTTAAGATTAAGCTTCGAAGATTGAATTCTATTTTGATTGAATTCTCTAAAAATTAAATCTGATTTTTATTCAAATCGAATGAATTCTTTCTTAATCAATCGCATAGAATTCATTCTTTCGGAATTCATTCTCTCTAATTCACTAGTCAATCAATTTATATCATTCGATTTTATCAATCATTGGGAATTCAATATATTATTTACTCAATAAATTTACAATATGGGATTCAGTCGATCATTAGATTTCTTTTTTTAAATTAATTTTACAAAATTAAAATTAACAAGAAATGAAATTTTCTTGGCAATTCTAGAGCAATTTTTAATAAAAAATAGCCCTTTTGGCAATAACTTTAGCGAAATGACTAAAATGCCGTTGTCACTAAAATATCGTTACCGAAATAAGTAAAATACAGTGAACGCTAAACAAAACGTAACCAAAATAACTGTAATAATCGTTGCCCCTAAAATAACCGTTACCGAAATAAAGGAAATTAGCGCTTCCCTTACCGATACCCCGCATCGAATCGATTACCATACATGGTAAAAAGTATACGCCCTACATAATCAGGGGGAATTCGAAGTCACGCAAAATACTGATTACTTGCATGAGTGCAATTTTACAAAAGTTGCAGAAATAATTGAAAAACTTGCCCAGCGGCGACTCCATCTCTAGCATACACATTATATTCAACTATTGAATGTGAATAAAGCGCATCATAATATGATAATTACTTGTGGAAATGAGATAACAATAGGGTTAAAAAGAGGAAGCATTCTAGTAGAAAAATCAATTGTTCATATGTATTAGTTAACTCTGTCTCTTCTGATTAAAACAATACATTGTGAATGCTGTGATTGACAAAAGTCCACATAGCCATACTCATCGCTGTGTCGACCGTGTCTCAACTCGCTAAGTGGTGATGCTACGAGTCATATTCTGTTGTATAGCTATGGGTTTGAAACTCGCTATGACTCAAATTAAAAAGTTTTTTACTTTGTTCAATTGACACAAAAATTAACCATTGACGAGTCCTTCGAGGGGACGAAACTGCCGCACTTTGGCATATCCATTGTGTCAATTAAAATAATAAAAATGTTTTTTTCTTCTTCCTGTAAAAATCTAACTAATAAAAAACAAATTCTCTCTTTAAAATAAATATTTCTTTAAACTGGTAACCGCACACAGAGAAAAATTTAGCTATTTGCCAACTGAAATTCGATTACTACGGCTCAAATTCAGTTATTATGAATTTCGGTCGGTTTAGAACAACTTAACACTAGTTTTCACATACAAATTTCGATTAATTCAACTGAATTTTAGTTGCAACACTCAAAATATTCTGAAATTTAATGTAAATATCGTTGTACTAGCTGAATTTATAAGTTGTTACCATTAATTACACTTTTCAATTCGGTTGGCACTTTATTTCTCTGTGTGCGATTTATTGTTTTTGGTTTTTAAAATACGAAATAAACGTCAAAATTACACATTCTGAGCAATTTTTAGTTTACCATAATTTTTACATTTGATTGTTTCCCAGTAAGATTTGTTTCGTGAATTTATGTGATTCACGACTGAGTAAAATCTGAATTTACTCACGTGAGCCTGAGTGAGTGTGAGTAGTAGAAAATGCTCGTGAATGGTTATGCGTGGGTGAAATTTTTCTCTCGTGAGCGTGAGTGAGCAAAAATTCACTCCACTGTCCATCTCTACTGAAAATAGTACGAACTAAGAGTGCAATCAATAAATAATTTAGTCAAATCATATTCTAATAACGTGACTTTCGGGCAGTTTTGAATTTTCGCCTAGTACGTACTACACATTTAAGGTTGATAGTAATTAATAACAACTGCCCTAACTACTTGCATCACTATGGGTTTTAAAATTGCTCCATCTTAAGATTTTTAGGATTTACATTGTATCTTTAAGATTTCTGACTTGAAATGCTTATTTTGCTAATAAATATTATTTTTTTATTAGCTATGAACTTTTCTTGAAAAAGTGATTTTTTTCATGATTTTACTTTTGCTTTCTTTTTTTACCTTTTTAGTAAATATTTTTTGCTTTAAAGACATGAATTTAGATTTTTTTTATTTTCTGGTTGTAACGTTAACTCCAATACCCAGTAAAAATGTTCGTGTTTTCTAGAAGCAGGATAAAACAAATGCGCTGATGTAAGTGCTTACTATTAAATAATATTGAGAAGCAGAAAAAGAAACGAATAATTTTCATATAAAAGCAAACAACAAAAACGTTGAGCTTACTGTTTTCCCTAACAAGGATGCAGATTGTAAGCAGCTTACATTAATCCCTTATAAGGATGCAGGTTGTAAAGCAGAAAGTTTCATATCGTGGATTAAAAACAATCTGTAAAAATTTTACCGAGTGATTTCCGATTGTGTTTGGTATTTTCGAGTATGAGTTACAAAATAATTAGCCATTTAACTGTTTCTGAAGAGCTAGCATGTGGAGCGGTAAAAAATAAAATAATTATATTCAAAAATGTTAACAAAAAAAAACTAATATCTGTAGAGTTTTATTTAATATAAATTATGTAATATATTCATATTACCTACACTTAGATAATATATAGGTAAAGACCACTGCAATTGTAGTTCAAAACAAATGAAATTTCACTGAAAGAAAGGACGACTTACATTTCAGTAAATTCAACTGTCATTGTCAATTGTTTTTAATAAATAAATAAACAAACATTTTTTTTTTTTATTTTTTTTTAATAACAAAAAACAACTGTAAAAAAATGAATGTAAAATCATAAAACAGTCAGTTGATGTGGGTTGTTTTTTAAATGAACTACAAGGTTAGTAATATTTTAATTTGTTCTACAAATGACTGACATTTACATTAAAAATAAAGAAACTGTATTACAAACCCAAACAACTTCATATTTTTAAAGCAGAAGTTCCATGAGTGTACTTTTAATCGTAATAATGTAGACATGAAATATGATTTTACTGAAACCCATGAAATCACTGCTTTGTATAAGCGCTGAAATCAGCGCCTATTTGACCGAAAGTAATGCTTCCAAGTGGGAATTCGCCATATAAAAATCGTGGCATATGTAAGCAGGTTAGTAAGGGATTCTTTTCGACTTACTCCCTTACAAACCTGCTTGCATGTAAGCAGCGTTTTTTATTGGGTAGTATTGTTTTTTAGTTTTCTTCTACTATTTTAAAAATCGTTAAATTCCCTTCAACAAGAAAACTAAAATATAATTAACAAAAACTAATTACTCTGTTGTATGTTTCATAAATTTAAAAATTAAATAAAACCAAATGATGATTGAATTCCAAATTTTAAATCGTTTGAGTAAAAATCAATTGAATTCAGTGATTGAATAAATCGAAAGATGGAAAATTATTAAATTCTCTGGAAATGAAAATCGAATGAAACCAATTGAGAATTCATTCGATTTTTAAAAATTGTGATTTGAGAATCAATCATTCCGTAGTCAATCAGAATTAAATAAATATTCGTAAAGCGCGCACTTTTCACAATGCGATGTTTTTAAAACAAATTAACAGTGTTATGAGAGGGAATATTGTATATGTATTGCATGTATATTACTATGTATAAGGGTTCCTCCATACTATCATTTCATCCTTTTCAAAAACATAAAAATCAATGTTGGGTTATTTATGCTCATAAAAAACGCTGCTTATATTTTAATTTATTTATTTTTCACAATAACTATCCTTCACCTCTTTTCAAACATTTCTAGTGAATAAAATGCTTTGATCTCATCAAATGGATTAATACAAAATGTTTCTTAATTAATTTTGCCATAGATGAAGTAATAACTTGAACATGCATACACAGAGTAACATAGGGCAAATAACGAAAAATATTTATTTAGTTCCCAAAATGTATTAACGAATAATTTGGTGTAACCAAATCAAAAGGAGTATTCAAAAAAATGTTCTAAGTAAAGTTTTTCCGGTTTATGATTAAGTGTAAATTTTAGCAATGCAGATATCGATTAATTATCTATAAGTTAATTAAAACTATAAGAAATTCAAAACAATTTTCAGAACTTGGATACTTTCCCCGATTTGGATATTTCTCAAAAAATTTTCTATAGTGGTAGAACTTTATACTCTAATAACTAGTATGAAAAATTATATGTTTTATAGCATAATTGTCGTTAACATTTATAGTTTTTTTTATTATTTTTTCTAATGCTTTGTGAAAAACAAAAAAATAATGTATGCCTTAATGACAATTGTCAATAATATTGTTTATATAACCAGAAAGTGGACTCGGTCGTAGCTAACCGCATATGATGTCAATCGAATGCTTCGGTGTTGCCATACAATCCTTCGGTTATGATTCACTAATCATTCTATTGAAACAATATAAATTCTGATACGACAACAAAATTTTGATTGTCTAAACAGAAATTCGGTGATTACTACACTCAAAAATAGTACGTAAATTTACAAAAACTTATTTCAGTCAGCTAAATTTTTTTTCTTGTTTTGCTAAAATTGTTGGCTAATTTTACCAAAACATTAGTAAATTCAGCAAAACGAATTGTTGGAATCAACAAAAATTTTTTCTGGAGCTCAGTATATTTAGTATACAATGTTTGAGTTGAATTTAACGTCTTTTCAGACAATTGCAATTAATATTATAATTAATTTGCAATTTTATTTAATTTAATTGTGAAAGGCGTGGTAGAGAAGAATGAGTATATTTTCCTAAAAATCATAACTACATTGCAAATTTTCATTTTTTTTTTCTGCGCAGTTTCTGGTATTGAACCTTCGTCAGTGACCCTGTTTTTTGAATTTTTTTAATAATGTAATATTTGTTATGTTTTTATTTGTTCGCTGCGTCTATATGAAATTTTTCTGTGCAATCACTGACCGTGGTATAGATAAACTGATTTCTAATGCCACATGCACTCGCACTACACGTTAGACAGAGCGCTTAGAGCCCTCTGAGCTATAGTCAGGGTCGAGTTTGTTGTGATTAAAACTAGTTTTATTCAAAATACGGTGTTTTTGTTCTTGCATACATAATCTCAGAAGTACAACTCCAACAACACAACAGTTCTATTTTTTAGAAACTTACCTCACTCTAATGTCCACTGTTTTCCCCATATGTTGTAAGGGGAAAAAATTGAAAATTTGCAATGTAGTTATGATTTTTCAGAAAAATACACTCATTCTTCTCTACCACGCCTTTCACAATGTTTACTGTAGTTAATTTATTTTGCTGAAATTTAAATCTAAATTTTGCTGGTAATTATTTAAATATATATAAAAATGAGAGGACTTCCACATTGTTAACATAATGCAATTAAATAAAAACAAAAAACTGGAAATAAACAAAATATTTTATTAATTAAAAAACCAAAACATATAATTTCCAATTACCTACATGAATGTATGTATGACGTAACTCTACATTTTCTAATGACGGTAATTAATAAATACAAAAAAAAAAAGAATAAAATTATTTAATTTGCATTTTTACTTCTGAATCTGTTGTCTTCATAATTCTTTTTATTACTCCATTATTGTTTATTCCTAGTAGAAAATGGTTGAACTAGTTCCGAAAGTACTAGTTTTCAGACTAGTAAAAACCAAACTGGTTCTGAGAAAGCTATTGTGTAAAAGTTGTGTGCAAGTGTAAAATAAACTATCTTGGCACTGTTTGAAAAGATTATATATATATAAACTTACGTTTTCTTGAAATTTATGTTTTGTTTACTACATTTGTTTTTAAAAATTAATCTGAGTTTTCAATAAATATTTAAATTTATATTTGTACTTGAGCTGACAATAATGGTACAATACTGGTGCCAAAGATCACTCCATAGCTAGTGTGTGTGTTTATATTCAGAACCAGTTATGATTTCTGTTTTGCTTTCCAAACAATGATTTTGAACCAGTTGTTTACTAGTTCCGAAGGAAATATGTTAAGTTTAAAAAAATTCCCGTTAAATACCAGTTTTTGTCATTTTGTTTTTGAAAAACGAGAGAACATTTTCTAATAAGTCTACCAGGTATTGTTTTGCCATTCTACTTAGTATATGAACCTATTTACCTCAATAATAAGACATTTCTAGTCTTTATTCAGAACGGGTGCCAAAGAGTTAGTTTAGAACTGGTTACGCGAGTGTCACATTATTACCAGTTATGCTCCGTATTTTTGACTTAAAATGCAGTTTTCAAACTAGTTCTCATCTTGTTCCAATGTGGGAGTTTAGAACTAGTTTACACCCCTATGAATCTCCAGGTTAAATTCCAAAGTTGTTTGTATGGAGAGGCGGTAGAACTCGCACTAGTTGCCTGGTTCATATAAACTAGTACAAAACTGGTTCTGTACTAGTATTTTTTGCTGCTGAGTTGTAACCAAATCATGCCTTCAGTAATTTTTTTTTTAGTTAGTATATTTAACTTATTTATTGTTTCATTTATATTTTTTTAATATTTACAATTTTTATGTTCAAGCATTTTTTTGTTGTGTGACTTTGTTTGATGTGTAGTACACAAAAGATAAAATTAATGAATGAAATCAGCAGCAGTTGCATTTTTTTTTGTAAGTTGGTTGTATGTATTATTTGTATCTATTATTTTTTCTCCACTTTGTAGACACAAACTGCGACATCTACATCGTCTTTTTATTTGTTCTCATGCTTTGATTGTGTTTATCAGCACAACTTTGGTAGCAACAAAAATTAGTTAAACATTAGTTCTTTAGTAAAGCCTTTGACTAACATATTTGCTGAAAACGCAAATTCAGAAAAAAAAATTGCATAAATATTTTAAATAGGCGTTTAACAAAATTTTCAAACTACTTTTTGGTGTACTATTCCATTGGATACAAATTGGTTTCTAACCGTTTTTTTTTATGGTAAAAATAATATGTTAAAAGACTGCTTAATTCGTCAGCAAAAAAGTTATTTTGAAGTATTTACCTACTAAATTTTACTTTAAATCGAAAAAATCTTTTTTTTTTTTTTGTTAAAGTGTGTAGGCAGCAGGGGTCAATTGGCTGGTTTCTAACTTTGGAGAAAATGTTTAAAAAATTTTACCTAATACTTATATGTATATCTGAATGACTTCTTAAGGACTATTGAGTAATATATTATTTTTAAAAATCTCAAATTAATTCTGAATTTAATTTGTCTATATATTCACATAAGTGAAAAACTACACTATATACTTCGAGGTCACTTCCGGCTGGAATCATAGACAACGACGCCCATATATCACGATGATATGCTGAGCACATACAGGATCGAGCATGTCTGCCTGTTTTATCTTGATTCACACACAGCTTACACAAACAGCCTTTTTACTTCAGTTGGACCGGATGACGATGACAGTAGTTTTCATAAGCAATGATCCGACTATCGTGTCGATAATTGCATTTTAAGTGTTGTTTTTAGAAATGTTTTTATTGTTAACACGACGATCTAATTCTTTTTGCACTAGATCCTTGGAAAGCGAATAGAAGCTTTGAATAGAATAGATTGAATAGAAGCTTGCTGTGCCTCCATTTTATTATAGTTTTTCACTATTATTTGAACAAACGCTCAGTGGTTACCCTACTGATGCAGTGCATTGAGTTGGCCAGATGAAGTTAGGTTAAGGAGAGGAGGAAAGAGAGAGTAGTATCTGTGGATATTGACTTAAATTCTCTCTAAATTGTAAATAACAGGAAATTTTTATTATTTAAAAATACATTAAAATAATCTCGATGTATATAAAAAAACAAAAACTAATAAAACTGCAAAAAGCATTTAATTATGGATTTTTATTGAAGGAAAGCACGGAAACCATATTTAGCATTGGAAAATGTTTTGATTGGGTTGCTGTTCCTCCTAAATAAATATTTATTTTTGTTAGCTGTATTTATTTTATTTTTCTATGTTAGCTACTTAGTA
>JAEKOY010000687.1:0-21356 GCA_021234595.1 Delia radicum | reverse complement strand
AAGACGGTGGAGAGTAGAATGTCCGGCTTGTACCTGTGATTTGTTGTTGTGTACAAAAACTAAATACATGTACAAGACGAAAATTCGACTTTCTGTCGTCTTTCAGAATCAGGAAGTTCATTTTTTATTTAATTTATTTATTTAATATACAGTCGAAAAAAAGTCTGTAATGTTGGCAAAAAAGCTAGTTTTAGTCAGCGAAATTTTTGGAGGATCCTTTCAGAAAAATTCCTAATATCTGCATAAGTGTTTGCTTACAATCAGTGAGCTGATTTTTAGAAAAATATTATTAAACGAATTCTAATTTTGTTGCGTTTTAAGATCATATTATTCGGTTTTAAGATCATATTATCGGTTTTCAGATCATGTTATCGAATCCGAAATAGAAATTGATAATTACTTTTTTTCAACACATAAAGAAAAAACTTTGAAAAAAAACACTTACTAGAACCAATGGTTTTCACTAATGCATTTTCCAAGATACCAATATATTCATCAGGTGTCTCTATGACACTATCTAGGGTTAACTACTGACAAATTGATCTATTTAAGCAAACGTTTGACAGAAAATGTGATGCGACTCGTAATCGTATCAATTATTAAATTCAGCAAAATTTGTGCTAACACTTAGTTCAATGCAAATTAATAAACAAATGTTGAAATAAACAAAATTGCTTCCTGGAGCGTAGTAGATTGAAAAAATTAAAAAACTTAGTCTAAAATTGTTGCTTTGAAAATGAAAAGTATTCAAGTTCGAGGCCATCTATATATATAGAACAGGATGTATGTATGTATGTAACGTATGAACTCCAAAACGGCTGGGCCGATTTTGACGAAATTTTCAGGGAATCTTCAGAATATTCCGGCGGGTGACACTGTGAAGTCTGATTTTTGATTTTCAGTCTGTGGGCGGAGGGGCGTGGCAAAATCCAATTTTCATATTGTACCGCCAATGACATATACATAATTTATTTTTTTGCTTTTTTATTTGTTTTATTTTTTTTGTAAGCCGTTGACGTCGCAGTTGTTTTCAGCTATTCATTTTATATATTTCAGCAAATAAAGGCGATAAAAGGACAAAGAGGCGTTGGGCTTCCCATGAAATTACAAATTTTAAAATGATTTACTAATGTGAATTTATTTTTTTAATTATTTATTTATTTGCGTAAAAAAAATTTCTTGATTTAAAGAATTAATTACAATTAAAATTTGAAGGCAAAACAACGTTAGCCTGGTCAGCTATACTCTATGTTTCTTTATTATGATATTGTCCTAACAAACAATCTACAGAGTTTTGGTTTTCAAATTTATTAATTGCTCACTTCCTGGAATGTTTTGATAGATCTATTTTAGGAATTTTCTAGGCTCCCACCATCAGAACACGTTTTGAAGAAGTGACACAATCTTATGCAAAACATCAACATTCATATAAACTAGTTTTCTCACTAAATGAGAACTAATATATGAGGTCGAAGTTAAAGATTATCATTTAACTTGAATAATTTTTTCGAAAAAACATAATTTTTATTTTTAATAAAAATTATATCAAACTTGTCTAAAGACAAAGTACGGTCTTGTTTACTCCCCATTTACATTTTGTTTTTAAACAAATATAAAACAAGTATGAAATAAAAAGGAGAAAAAAACAAAAAGCGTGTATTATATATTTATTAAAGGTAGAGGGTGCACAAAACAAACAAGTTTTCAATTTATTTTTGATCAATGGTGATAATCTATAACTTCGAGCTCATTTAGTAAGAAAACTAGTTTATATGAATGTTTGATGTTTTGCATGGGATTGTCACTTCTTTCAAAACGTGTTCTGATCATGGGAACCTAGAAAATTCCCGAAATAGATCTATCAACACATTCCTGAAAGTGGTCAATTAATAAATTTGAAAACAAAAACTATAAAGATTATTTGTAAGGACAATATCCTAATAAGAAATATAGAGTATGGAATCGAAATTGAATAATTTTCATTTTCATTGCACAATTAAAGGTCGGAAAAACATAATTTTTTTTTTAATAAAAATTATATCAAGCTTGCATTTTTGCTTTAGTTTATTTATTTTGTTAAAATTTAAATCAATTTGTTATTGTTTTAAATATATATATGAAAAATTCTGGACTTTCACATCGTCATCATATTGCAATTAAATAAATAAACAAAATATTTTATTAATAACATTTACAACAAATCGTAATAATTCCCAATTACTTACATACATGTATGTATATGTATGAATGAAGCAATTTTACAATTTTCAAGTCAAGATAATTCTTTAATACAAAAAATAATTATTCAAATAGGGCTTAATATCATAAAAACCCTGTATCTTTCAAAAACAA
Source organism: Delia radicum (assembly GCA_021234595.1). Classification (NCBI taxonomy): domain Eukaryota; kingdom Metazoa; phylum Arthropoda; class Insecta; order Diptera; family Anthomyiidae; genus Delia; species Delia radicum. The sequence continues at coordinate 19,004 of JAEKOY010000687.1, read as the reverse complement.
CTACCTGGGTTTGGCATTTATTGCAAAAAAGAGTATTTTAATTTTATCAAAATATTGTTTTTACAGTAGCACCAAAACGTATTTAGTTTTTCAGCATCTCCAGTTTTCAAATTTATCAAAAATATCATTGATTTAGTAAATTTTTGTTAAATAAGTTTATTCAATTTATTTATTGCTTTATTTATATTTTTTTAATATTAAGAATATTGTTACAAAATTCTTAAGAAAAAGATTTATTTCTTTTATTTATTTATTAATATGTAGTACAAGTTTTTTTTTATTTCAAATTAATCTGGTTCCCGAGAGGTAATTTTATTGGTGATTATTTAATTTGATGCTCAGCTGCCCAAATCACAGAGCTACAGGAAATCGATCATCTAGATCTATGGGAGAAAAAAAATAAAAGAAATTATAAGCTAGTTTTGGGCGACGGTAACGATAGCTGCTTATCTCTTTGACGGTCTCGAACTTTCTGCCCTTTTCAATTTCTCCACGTTCTTTTTTTAGTTCGAGTTCGTAATAGCTCGCTTATTTGACCTTCTTTTATCCTTGAAATTAGCATGAAGTTTTTGTTTTATCTTTTTTTTTATATAAAGTTCTTCTTCTTTCTTCACAGTTCTCTCACTTGTTGTCATTAAATAGAGTTCGATACTCGTTTGGGCCGTAACTACATTATAACAATCGAACCGTGCACGTTTTTAAAGCAGGGATGTTAAAGAGAAGAAAACGTTGCCGGTGTCGTTTATTAATGAAATCGTAACATGAAATCGTAACATTATCCCCGGGTTAGACTCTAGTCTCCTGACAGAGTTCACTATTAAATCTAGCCAAACGATTTACATGCACGACTTTAGTATTCTTTTTCCTTCGGGACGAATTTTATAAATCAGGTCCGAAATTTTCTCCACTATGGTTACCGGTCCTATCCAATCCGACTGCAGTTTTGGGCAAAATCCTTTTTTCCTAGTAGGGGAATAAAACCAAGCGTAATCACCAGGAGAAAACTGCTGTGTATTTGATCTCATATCGTATCGACATTTCGCTGATTCGGCTGCGGTTTTAAGATGCTGTCGAGCCAAGTCATGGACTTCGTCTAAACGACTTCTAAGGTCTCCTATATATTTAGATTCGGTAGTGGTTTCCGAAGGCGGCGTAGATAGCATTAAATCTGCAGGAAGGCGTAGCTCATGGCCAAAAGTTAGTAGAGCCGGACTAAATTGGGAAGCCTCATGTTCCGCTGAGCGGTATGAAAGTAAAGCCAGTGGCAAGAGTTGATCCCAATTGCGTTGATTACGATCGATAAACTTTGCAAGGTAGTCTAGTAACGTACGATTGAATCGCTCAACCATTCCATCAGATTGTGGCCGTAAAGGGGTAGTGCGTGTTTTTTCTACTCCAAGTAATTCCATGCTACGCTGAAATACATCGGACTCAAAATTTCGACCCTGATCTGAATGAATAACAAACGGGACTCCAAATCTGCAGAACACTTCGTTCACAAGTATGGTAGCTACCGCCTCGGCAGTCTGGTTCGGTAAAGCAAAGCATTCCGGCCACTTAGTAAAATAGTCCATACATACGACAATATAGCGATTACCCAGAGTAGTATGAGTAGAGGTCCTAAAACATCAATGGCCATTCTTTCGAATGGCATTCCAACAAGGCTTGGTTGAATGGGCAGCAACAGTTCTTCGTGATGGGCCTTTTCTGGCAGCACAGGTATAACACCGGTTACACCACTCTATATATCAGCTGTACGACGATTCCAATAAAATCTAGTTTTAACTTTACTTAAAGTTTTCCTTTGACCAGATGACCTCCTGTTACGGATTGATGTAGCTGTTCAATAGCAGCTGGAATTAAATTTTTAGGCAAAACGATTAGCTTTTGAACAGTTCCAGTTCGACTGACACGACTGCACGTAATAACATCATTTTCAATCAACAGCTGATCCCACATATGCCAATATGCTTTTAAATCGGCGGATTCGCCCCATATTTCAGATTTTGATGGACAGACGGCCTTTTTCTAGCCAGGATCGAATTAGTTTAAGAACGTTATCCTCTTTTTGTGCAGAAGGAACATCTTCGGGGACTGCTTGTACGGCCAATACTTCGTGAGAATCGATTTCTTCAGCTCGGGCACATGTTTTGCAATCTCCACAAGGTCTACGAGAGAGGGCATCGGCGTTGCCGTGGCTAATACCTTTTCGATGTTGTATTTTCATATCGTATTGCTGTAGACGCTCCAATCAGCGGGCAGTTTGGCCTTCCGGCTCCTTGAAATTATAAAGCCATCTTAATGAAGCGTGGTCAGTGCGGATCACGAACTGGCGGCCGAATAAATAGTGATGAAAATGTTTAGTGGCAAGTACAACGGCAAGAAGTTCTTTACGGGTTACACAGTAGTTGCGTTCTGCTTTTTGTAGAGTTTTGCTAAAATATTCAATTACACGCTCCTGACCATTCTGAACTTGACTTAAAACGGCCCCCCACTCCACAATTTGATGCATCTGTATCGAGTATATAAGGGTCTTTTCGTTGGGAAATGCCAAAATTGGCGATGACATTAACTTCCTTTGAGTACTGAAAAAGAGTGATTTGCATCTGCTCCCCAGGAAAACTTTCGACGTTGTTCTGTTAGTTCATGTAAGGGCGAGCCACTGAGGAGAAATTCTCAACAAATTTACGATAATAAGAGCAGAGACCTAAAAATGCACGTACTTGCCTTTTATTTGTAGGTACCGGCCACTCACTCACGGCGATTAGCTTTTGGGGATCTGCCTCAAGTCCATCACGTCCAACTATATGACCAAGATAATGAACACGTGTTTGAAAAAAGTTGCATTTTTTTGGGCTTAGTTTTTAAGCCGGCCGACTTCAGCAGCTCAAAAACTTGTCGGAGATGAATTATGTGCTCATCCACAGTACGGGAATGCACAATGACATCATCCAAGTAAACTAAAACCGAGCGCCAAGTCACACCAGAAAATAGGCCATCCATCAACCGCTCAAAACGTAGCGGGGGCGTTGGTTAGTCCAAATGGCATCACGTTAAACTCCCACAGGCCAGAGTTGCAAGAAAAGGCGGTTTTAGGCTTTGAGTCTTCATGCATTTCGACTTGCCAGTAACCGCTCTGAAGGTCCATGGTGGAGAACCATTTAGATCCATGCAAGTTGGAATAGAATATCGTCCATGCGGGGAAGGGGGTAAGAGTCCTTAACAGTTACCTCATTGAGGCGGCGATAGTCGACACAAAAGCGGGTTGAGCATCTTTTTTTTCGCACCAGCACCACAGGGGATGACCATGGGCTCTGGATGGTTGTATGACACCCCGGGCTGCCATATCTGCCACTAAGCTTTCCATTTCATGTTTCTTTGCAAGGGGAACACGCCTGGGAGGTTGTTTTATAGGTTTGGAGTTGCTAGTGTCAATAGCATGACGTGTTATGTGGGTGCGACCAAAGTCCATTGGTCCTTTAGAAAACACATCCCTATGCTGGCGCGCCATTTCAGAAAACATTTTTCTCTTTTCTTCGGTAATTTCGGGGAGACACGTCCAAATTTGGAAAACAATCATCTACATCAATTGAAACACCACCATCATCCGATTGAATAACGTTTACCTCTTCCAGTTTTCCGGCCACAGTCATCGGCGATATTTTTAGCTCCTCCTTGTTTAGATTTATAAGACGGAAGGGAAGACAGTTTTTGCCGGATGACACTAGGGTTCTCCCTATAAAGACTCCTGAGGGAAGCGTTGACTCGTCGCAATTTTCTATTAAAGATTCAGAAAATTTGTTATTAAATACACATTTTGCACTTACGTATACGTCGGATCTCGGTGGCAAAACAACTTGTTCCATAAAGTAAATTAAGTTGCGTGACATCTTTTCAGGGAGGTATAATGGTACTGAAACACGTTCCAAATCGAGCCGTAGTTCACCAACGTCGATGATCGCCTTTTGATAACGCAGAAAATCAAGACCCAGTAGTGAAGGTACAGGATCTTCTACCACCAGGAACCTGTATGAAAATGGCACCTGACCAAGCCGAAACTGAATATCAGCTACCCTTAGTAGCTTTTAAAACGCTCATTGTTAGGGCCTCTCAAAGTTACATTACAAGGACGCACAGGGGCCGAAGAATGGGACAAACTTAATGTTAATAAGCGAAGCAGATGCCCCTGTGTCCACGATCAATTCATGAGGTTGATCTTCAACAAAAGCTATGCAATGCAAACTTCGATTCCCCCATGCACCAATATTTAATGTTATTTCTTGGCTATCATCAAAATTTGTATACGTTGTACTGTCATCATTTGCCATAGCGGCTTTGACATCAGCAGGAACAGCTGATGAATCGACGGGTAAGTTGTATTTTGGGAAGCTCCATCGTTAGTAATTATCGACCTGGGCTTCCTCAGGCCGACTCCCTTTCGTTTCCCGACCGCCTATTTCGTCTTCGTGAGTTCTGAGATGTTCGGTTACATTCATTTGCAGTTTCCACATCTATTTGATAAATATTCCGTGGTTTAGAACGATTCATCTGGGCCTGTAAATCGAGCGCCGTTCTTAACGCTTCGCTGATAGAGAAAGGTCTGCTAGCCACAATAACCCTGTAGCTGTGTGTCGCGCAAACCATCAATAAATTGATGCATGACTATATCCGTGACCAGCTCCTTCGGTGCACCATTAAATGCATTTAAAGACAGACGTTCAAGTTCGGTAGCAAAATCCTCAACAGATTCTTTAGGGCCTTGTACGCACTGGCGAAAAGCTTGATAGCTGGCATGGGCATCAAGGGAGAACCTGTCACGCATTAGCTGACGTACTTGTTGGTAAGTCGGTGCAGGACTACAGGAAATTGTCCCATACAATCTTAAAGCACGGCCTCTTAAATTAGAAAGTTACAGCCATCAATTTTTCTTCAGCGCTCCATCCATAAAACGTGCTGCATCCTCAACTTGACGCTCATAATCCGACCACGATGATGATCCATCATAAGTGGAGACGTAATGGGGCTTGAAGCTGGGTTTATTCGGACAAGCAAGCGGATATAACATTGAAGGAAACTAGGGCCAACCGGTGGTTGAAAACCCGCCCATGGTGGTGGCGGCATGTTAGTGGTATAGGAAACATTTCGTTGATGATTATTGCCATTATTTCCTATAGGGTTCCTATGCTGATGATTAGCAGAAAATGTTTGGTAAGAATTTTCTAACCCACTTGGGTTAGGATTGGTTGTATGTCCATTTAAATTGGCAAACGAAGAAGACCTTTCAGTCAAATGGGATGCAGGAGTAACACTACGCTCACCATTAGGAGGTTCACTTTCATGCTGCAAGTTATCTAATTGACTGCCAATACCACCATCATGAGGCAGATTAATGGGATTACCCAAATTGCGCAAGTCGCCTGTGGCGTCTTTAGCCACAGCCTCTGATTGTTCCATCAGGCCGACACTACCAACTGTAGGTAGAGCCTTTGAAAAATTACCCGAACGTCTGGTGTCATAGGCTGAGTCTTCAACGACAGTTAAATTTCCGACAACATTACGGGTAGGTTGCCCCACTTCAGTAAACCTGGTATTGATGCTACAGTTTAGATCTCTCCTATTTTGTATCAGCTCTTCGTCGCGGCGCCTCTGGCTTTCCATTAGCTGTTCGATAGTTTCCTGCATCGTCTTGGTGATTTGGGTCACAAAACTGGTGTTCTTTTTCTTATTAGGCATGGTGAGGCTTTCTACAGAAATCCGGATTAAACCCCACACCTGACACCAATGTTACAAAATTCTTAAGAAAAGATTTATTTCTTTTATTTATTTATTAATATGTAGTACAAGTTTTTTTTTATTTCAAATTAATCTGGTTCCCGAGAGGTAATTTTATTGGTGATTATTTAATTTGATGCTCAGCTGCCCAAATCACAGAGCTACAGGAAATCGATCGTCTAGATCTATGGGAGAAAAAAAAATAAAAGAAATTATAAGCTAGTTTTCGGCGACGGTAACGATAGCTGCTTATCTCTTTGACGGTCTCGAACTTTCTGCCCTTTTCAATTTCTCCACGTTCTTTTTTTTAGTTCGAGTTCGTAATAGCTCGCTTATTTGACCTTCTTTTATCCTTGAAATTAGCATGAAGTTTTTGTTTTATCTTTTTTTTTTATATAAAGTTCTTCTTCTTTCTTCACAGTTCTCTCACTTGTTGTCATTAATAGAGTTCGATACCGTTTGGGTCGTCCGTCGTAACTACATTATAACAATCGAACCGTGCACGTTTTTAAAAGCAGGGATGTTAAGAGAAGAAAACGTTGCCGGTGTCGTTTATTAATGAAATCGTAACATTGAATCGTAACAATATATAGTATCTACACATGAGTGCATTTGTTTGGTGTGTAGTATACAAAAAAAATTAAATTAACGAAATCAACGCGGTTGCATTTTGTGTAAGTCTTATACTAGTTGTGTTTGTTTCTATATTTTCTTTTTTTCTATACTTCGTCCATACAAACTGCGACATCTAGATCTAGCCTTTTTACTTGTTCTCCATGCTGTAAATGTGTTTATCAGCACAATTTTGGTAGCAACGTAAATTAGTTAAACATTAGTTGAAAATTAATTGCTTGGTAAAAGCGTTTTTTAAACCTTTGACTACCCCTTGTATAAATAAATATAAAAATTTTGATAATGAAACAAAACTTTATATTTTTGTTTAAATGTATTCACTAGGATACGAGTATTAGTCATTGAATAAAATCTTTGAATTATTCATCAGGGCAATATACTCGCGGTATTTTTTAAAAATTCTGATTTTTTGTGCATCTCCGAAAAAGGGGCGTTTGGTGTATCTTGGAAACTAAGAAAACTAGAATCACGAAATTTGGCATGTTGCTTCACTTTTGGTTATTCGAATGTTTTTAGAGGTGTGAAAATGCCCTGAAAACTTTCAAAAATTCGATTTTCGGGCCAACTTTTTGGTTAGTAGGAGAGGGAGGGGCACACGTGTAAACATTTTTATTTTTAATTTAAGGACCCGTAACAATAATCTGAAATCAAAATATATAATATATCCACAAAAAAAGTCGGTAGTGAAAGGGTTTAACTAAAATTTTAGCTAAAAACTTGTTTCAGCAAAAAAGTTGGTGAAAGTAGTTAATATTTTAAATTGACGTTTTACACAATTTTCAACTAACTTTTTTTTTTTTTAGTGTACTCAAAATTATTCACATATATATTTCTGATTTCATCGGATATCATTAAGCAACTTCGCCTGGAGTCAAAAATAGCCCACAAATTTGATAGAAAAGCAAAAAGGTAGTTTCTTTAATTAATTTTAAGGACTTTTTAAAAGGCTTTTTGGAGATGTCGATTGCTATTTGTATAATATAGCAAAGAAAAAAAGTCAACAAATTTTAATTTATGTTTATGAGTGGACTCCGACTCCTTTCTAGGACATTTTATAACAATTGATTATTTTGTCGAAAGTTAAATAAATTTTAATGTTTTCATTAGACTTTCCATTATTTTCGGAAAATGTTACTTAGATTTTATTAGACAATAATTATCTGTACCCTTATTTTAAATATATTTAACCCTCAGAGCCCTGGGAACAAAAATTGCCATCAAAATGAATTTATATTATGGGTTAATAAAAAATCAAATGCTATTCAGTTGCCATGGACATTCTACTGATGACGTTTGACTGGCAAAAACTTATAGAATTAGTTTTTAAACTTTTGTTTTGCATATTTTGTTAATTTTTTGTTTTGTTGTATTTATACAAATAAAGAAATAACAACAACATCGACATCAGTTCGTTATCATCAAGAAAAACTTAACGGTAAGAATAACCAATATTTGCCCTTTCTACAAATTGGTTCCAAAAAGTTGATTTCGACCATCATCAACTTTTTACCTCTTCTCTTCTAAAAATATGAATTAAACCATTTGTATGTTAGAGTTCCTAAACAACATCTGTAAAAATTGTTGTTTGTTGCTTTTTTGGAACATTGTTTAGTCTCCAGAAGAAGACGTAGAAGAAGTAACAAGCAGTAAAAGCAGCAGAGAAAAAAAAGTGAAAACTGTAATTAAAATTCAATTAAGGAATTACTTTTAGTTTGTTGATGGTATTAAGTAAACAACAACACTAAATTGTGTGCGGGGTGTGTGTGTATTTTAAAGGATGTGTTTAGTCAGCCCTGAGTTTGGAAATAGCAAAGGTCGAAAAGTTTTTCCACATCGATTGTTGTTTAATTTATGATTATTAGTTTTTGTTATTTGTCGGTTTTGTTAACGTGAATAGTTTTATGTGGTCATATAAATATGCTTTTTGAATATACAAATAATGCAAGTTGGAGTTGTTAAATTTTTACATAAACTTTTAGTTTTTTTATTTAAATTTTGTTGGTTTCTAATGACAATTTTGTACGTATTATCCACAAACGTTAATATTTTATTTATCTTCACATATAAGATAAATTATAGTCCGCTTCTATATTGGCGGAGTATTCTACGGTAATACACGCAAAGTAAAATCATGGTTGAGGGAACCATATTTGAAGAGCATAATACATTTTTGAATTTATGATTGTGACAAGCATGTTACTACGGTTATGACAACCATACTCTTATCAGCTACTGTATCATAAGATGATAATTAGATTACCATATTAAGGTTCAAATATATCCCAATATTATATATTATGGTTCTGGAAATTTGTATGAATTATCATAATATGAGCCATACATTCTGTTGAATCTGTATTAAAAAGTTGTGCATGTTTTTTAATAGTATATTTTTTTAATAATTCACACATTTAAATAAACTTAGGTTTAAAATAATTTAAGTAATCAAATTGTCTTTGCGCTGAAGAATAAACTTTGTTAAATATTGTATCAGCTATACAAGCTCTGCATGTGATAACAGAATAAAGCACGCATAAAATATTGTTAAAAATACAATTTCCCAATGCATTTATAAAGATCAAACCATGTTTTGCAGCAATCATAATAATTGCATTTTTAACCAGATTATAGTCCTATTTCTCATATTATGATCATGGACAAGAATTTCGTCATCATTTATTACCATGTTATGATTATTGCAAACATATTATGATTATTTCGTACTACTGACTTAACAGCACGTGCATTTTGTTTAAACTTTTCTTTCATATTTTTCTCTTTAACAATATTTTTTGCTCAGTTACAAACATTTTAAAAATAAAGCACTTTTTTATAATAAACAATAAGTTTATTTAAGGGGTGCGCGACATTTAAACCAAGACTTCCAGAGTAGACCGGGTTGAGACTACAAACAAAACTTATTCGTCATCCGCAAAACAGCACGCAGAGAAAAAATATGGTTGCAATATGATTGCGGCCACAAACTACAGCAATTAATGGTTGTTTCAATTAAACTATTATTGTATCGATCATATTTCGCTAATAATATGGTTGCTGTTATCATGTTATAGTAAAAATTTCTCTTTTTTTAGTTATATTATTGTATTGTCTACAGTCATTTTATAGTATTTATTATCATATTCCTCTATCTAACTGCAGTTCCATCACCTATAAGATGATCAGTCGGTTATTTATGAGGGTCTTCGCTCTTTGTTTCATTCTTGTTTGAGATTTTGTGAAAAGAAGTTGTGAGAAACATTCAGCCCCAACAAATTAAGTAATATTAAACAAAAAGACGTAAAAAATGGACTAACAACGTTGTGGTGTTAATTGTAGTGGTTATCTGTTTTGAGGAAAAAGGAATAAGTTTGTAGTCTCAACCCGGTCTACCAGAAAGTATTGGCAACAGTTTAATTGTCGCGCAGAAAGAACGTAGTGGTGGTAATTGTAATGGTGATTTGTTTTGTGGAAGAAGGAATAAATTGTAGTCTTAACTCGGTCTGCCCTGGAAGTCTAGGCAAAAGTTTAATTGTCGCGCACCCGTTAAATAAAATTATTGTTTATTATAAAAAAGTGATAAAATAAGTGATTTTTTTTTTTAAATGTTTATAATTACGCACACAGTATTGTTAATGAAAAAAAAAAATTGAAAGAAAAATTTAAACAAGATGCACTGCTTTTGAGTATGTAGTACGAAATAATCATAATATGTTTGCAATAATCATAACATGCTAATAAATGATGACGAAATTCGTGTCTATGATCATAATATGATAACTAGGACAATATATGGTTATAATACAATTGTTATGATTGCTGCAAACGTGGTTTAATCATTGTAAATATTTGGGAAATTGTATTTTAACAATATTTTTATGCGTGATTTATTGTAATCAGATGGATAGCTTGTATTGCTGACATACTATTTCACAAAGCTTTTTTCATCAGCGCAAAGAAGTTTACAAAATTACTTAAATTATTTTAAACCTAAGCTTGTTTAAATATGTGAAATAAGCTTATTTAAATATGTGAATTAAATATACCAATAAAAAACACGAATATCTTTTTAATCCAGCTTTAACAGAATGCTGGGAGAGTACTGTAGGACTCATATTATGATAATTCATACAAATTTCTAGAACCATAATATAATATAAAGGGATATATTTGGAACCATAATATGGCAATCTAATTATCATATTATAATACAGAAGCAGATAAGATTATGGTTGCCACAAACCATAGTAACATGGTTTTCGCAATCATAAGTCCAAAAATGCATGATGCTCTTCGAATATGGTTCCCTCAACCATGTTTTTTCTTTGCGTGAGATCACCATTACAACTAACAACACTACGTTGTTTATCTATCTTTAATGTCTTTTTGTTTAATATTATTTTATTTGTTTTCAAATAAGAATGACAACAAAAATTGTTTTTTTTCAAATCATTATATTACGTTATTATATCGCCATCTTATCAGAAGTTATAGGCTTTTAAAAATTGCCATGTCTTTAAAGGCACGTTGGTAACAAATGACTTAACTGTACGTTCTAAAGATAATTTTCAATGTTATTATTAATGCAAAAAAAAAAATGGTAAATATCGTATTTTTGTCGATATAATTTTCAGCGTTTTTAATTGGTATATTGCCTAAACTATCGTTACGAAGTTTATGCGTTGATAAACATGTTTTATGTAAAATATGTTCAAGTATTAGACAAACTGGCAACGCTATAACGAGTTTGTGGAGTCCCAGCATTGTTTCGATGAGCTACAAATTGGGAGTATAAAAATATATCATCTTAATCACAAGGTGGCCGAGATAGATTTCGATTAGATTTCCTTTTTTCTATCACATATCTAAACTATTTACAAATCATACACTCAGGTAAAAAGCTTCATAATATTTATGAAAAACTTCATAAATATGATAAAAAAAAACTTCATTGCTTTTTGTCCAATGTAACACTTCATAAATATGGTGAAGCTGTTTCATAAGAGTGATGACAGGCTTCTTCATATTTATGAAATGTTTCATAAATATTATGAAGAAGTTTCATAACTTTTTATGAAATGATTCAAAAATCTTATTAAATATTTCATAAATAGGATGAAGCAGTTTCGTTTTTAGGAAAGTTTTATAAATTTTTGTGAAATGTTTCATAAATATTATGAAAATTTTCATAAACGTTTCATATTATTATTAAAAAATTCTATTTAAAATTAAAAACACATAAAATATATTTAATTGATGTTTCCGAATTTCAAATAATTTCTGGTAATTTTGAGTCTTAAAATGTCTAAATGCTTAAGGCCTCATTAGTTGTTACTTTCTGTTGCCGTTCTGTGTCGTTCTGTTCTGTAGGTAATATTTTGTAATTACTTTGCTGTGAGAGGAATCAGAGTAAAAAAAAACTCAAACCAAAAACATTCAAGTCAGGGATGATAAATGCGATTTTAAAATAGTACCAACCTGCATATAAAATAATACTTTTCGGCATCACAAGTATAAAAAAAAATTTAAATATAAATTAAAAACACAATCTTTGTACCCTCCAAAATGAACAGTTACAAATGAAACATCAACAATATATTAAAAAAAAAATATGTTAAGAGGTGAAAACAAAATTTTGAGGTGAAAAACTTTTTGGATGTAAAAAATAAATTGTGTCGTGAAAAACATTTTTGAGGTGAAAAAAAAGTTTTTGTGGAGAGAAAAAAGAATTTGCGGTGAATTTTAAATATTATTCACCCTCTTAGCGTCTGGTGGCAAAATATGACGTTATATTTTATACACCACACACTACAATGAATTCTAATAACACAGTGCAGCATTTTAAGGTCATCGTTTGGTTCCTCCTTCATACCCGTTTTTTTTTGAAGTGTATATCGAAACTAAAAAAAATCCGCAAAGACTTGGCCAGATTACATCGAAATTTTTTTTTTTGACACCCTAAGTTTTTGCACCCAAACATGATTTTTTAAAAAAGGAAAATTTTTATGGAATCCATATATCATAAACCGTTCGGAATTTTGTTTTTATGTCTTTGGCAAAGTTGTAGATCCAAACCAAAGCAAAAAAATTCTCATATGGACCGACCCAAAAAAATTGCATCCACTGCATCAAAATTGCAAAAAAAATGGGAAAAAAAATGCTATTTTTTTTTATTTTTTCATGATTTTGTCCTGAAATGGCTTAAATACTGGGAATTTAAAAAATCTTTCTTCAGCTAAATTATATCTAACAACAATATAAACAACTCTCTAGTACATGTCATCTTAATACGAACATTCCTTAACCCTAGAAAGCACATCTTTTTGCTCACACTTATTTTGCATAGCCAATGTTTGTCGTTTCGACAAAGACTATGCCTATTAAAGGACTATGCCTGTATAAGCGGCCACATATGTTTTGCATTTTAACATATGTTTATTTAACTTAGGGGAGTAATTGATACATGAGTAACACCGGGATTTGTCGTGTGAATTTGGGTCTTTTATCCACACCATTGGCTTCATGAAACTTAAATTTCTACCTCGTCGATGATACCAATCCAAAAGGCGGAAGTAACAAGTGCCACACACTGTATTTGGAGTGTAATCTTCACCGCTGGGATCAACCTCATCGAAATAAGATGCATAGGCTAGCTTAAATTCCGGAGTATACCTTTTCCTTTGCACACTTGTAGGCACCATATGACCACAAACTAAACAAAAATAATCAATGTTTGGACACCGGCTATTTTCCATATTGCGCAATAGTTGAATTGTAAAATTTTGCACAAAAACACGGATATAATTAGACTTTTCACTTTCGAATACACTTGTTGAATGACAATGAAACGATACTTGAACTGTTATTTATACTGCGTGCTAGTCTGATTGTCAAGTGTGTTTTATCTTCGTGTTGCACTTTGCAGGTAGAACTGGGTTTTTACAACACCCTTTTTTAAAAACTTCTTAAAAAATGTTTCTGAATGGGGTGTAATTGTCAAGTGTATTTTATCTTCGTGTTGCACTTTGCAGGTAGAAAGGGTTTTTACAACACCCTTTTTAAAAACTTCTTAAAAAATGTTTCTGAGTGGGTGTGATTGTCATGTGTGTTTATCTTCGTGTTGCGGTTTTAGGTGGAACTGGGTTTTACAACACCTCATTTTCCTAAACAGGATTTTAAAATTGGATTTTAAAGTTTGGCTATTTCCATATTATCATAAAAAAATAGCATTTTTTCCCAATTTTTTGCAGTTTTGATGCAGTGGATGGAATTTTTTTGGGTCGGTCCATATGATATTTTTTTTGCTTTGGTTTGGATCTACAACTTTGCCAAAGACATAAAAACAAAATTCCGAACGGTTTATGATATATGGATTCCATAAAAATTTCCTTTTTTAAAAAATCATGTTTGGGTGCAAAAACTTAGGTGTCCAAAAAAAAAAAATTTTGATGTAATCTGGCCAAGTGCTTTGCGGATTTTTTTTAGTTTCGATATACACTTCAAAAAAAACCGGGTACGAAAGAGGAACCAATTTATGTGTTGCACTGTGTAATATACAGTCCATTATACACCAATTTGTAAGGAAAATTTAGAGGTACTTTAACATTGTCACTCATTACTTTTGGATTCAATACCAAACTTTTCGGAAAAATGTACATAAAGCTATGTTAAAACGAGCAGTGCGTACTAAGAAAATTAGCCGATATTGATTTAAAAATTTTTTAAAATTTTGAGATTTTTTCTTAAATTCAGCAAATTTTAATATTTTTGAATGTGCTATTAATATCTTGCTGTATTGAACTACATTTCTCACAGTTTTTTGCGAATTCAATCCTTGTGTTTGGTAGCAAACAAATTCCATTTCACTTTTTATAAGATTTTTATTATTTACTTTTTTGAAAATCAAATTAGTTAATAATAATTAATAATGAATTCAATAATTGGTTTAATCGATTAATAAAACTCTAATATAATCATCTGTAATCAGTCGCACTCAGTGAAATCATGTGATTGAATTCACAGCGTTTGGTTTCGAATTCATTCATTGTTCATATGGGACTGCAAATCGAATTAATAATTATTGAATTTTAAAGGACAAAGAAATTCATACATAGACAAATTGTAAATCGTACTAAATGAGTCATAGGAGTATCATGGTACATCTGAGGTTCAAATAGTACCATAAAAAGTACTATAGTACCAACTTTATCATCCCTGATTCAAATAATGAGAAAAAGATTTCACAACAAACGAATACATACGCACTTTAGACTGTCACTTAACGTTGAATTCTATTTTCAATAGATTTGTCCGCAACAGAACAGAACGGAAAAGTGGAAAAACTAACCACACATACAGACTTTCAATTGAACAGAAACAAAACAGCTGATTCGTAACAGAACAGAACGTAAAAACTAATTCTGCCTTTAAGATTAAGAGACTAAAGTTAGTTGTTGGTATGAAATTAAAATTGAAATTTTTTAAATTTAAATAATTGTATTTCCATATTTCTGTTTTATACCAACACCTTAATTAAGTCACTTAAGACAATTATGTTTCGGCCTTTAACTGCAAATGATATTTTCTAAATTTCAAATCAAAATTTCAATAAAATGCTAACATTTGCATCACAAAGTCTATGAAATTATTTTATTAAAATGTTGAAACATTTATCATAAATGTTTATGAAGTTGTCATCATATTTATGAAAATTCATAAATATGGTGAATAATTGATGACAACCGATTATGAAACAATAAAACATCAATATGATGAAACTCTTTCTCATAGTAGAATATTTACCCAGTAAGTGCAATATGTAGCGTATGAGTGTTATTATTTTACAAATTTTATTTAACACTCATACGCAACGTGGCCCACTATCTTTCTCAAAACTAGCGGGTAGATATTAACAATTTAAGTATTAAGTGGACAAAATTTAAACTCAACTGTGATCTTAACATTAGGAAAATAGAAAAAGAATTTTCTGTGATATTTTTATTTATTTTTTTTTACAATTATTTTTATTTGTATTGTTTAATAATTGAAAATAATGTCAAATTGCCAGAGAAAATTATATATTCATAAAAACATTTATCCCAGAAGATGTTGAAAAAAACACCAACGAAAACGTCGGATGGACCATTAAATGAAATAATCTTTTATTTTATATAATAAACTGGACCTTAAAAGCCCGTTGTTAGACAAATCTAAAAAACAAATAAGAATTTAAATATTTGGTTTGACTTAGCTCAGCCTTTTAGTTTTTATAATCGAAGAAAAATCATAAAATTCCAAACTTTTTTTTTTTAAATATAAGAAATATGTTTTATTGTTCTAAATTTAGTTTGGAGGTTATTTGTCAGTCAATAATATGATCTAAATCTATTTCTACTGTCCTTTATTTAATAGAAATCTTTATGTTAAGTGACATAAATTTTTAACTAATTTAGATTGCAAGCATATTTCTGTAGCATTTTATTCAGCAGTTCTAAATTTATATGCTCTAAATTTTTAACAGATATAATCTCTTTATAACAGAAATAAAGTTCAGCTGCTAATAGATGCATTCTTTAATTTTGTAGCCTCGTAAAATTCAATTTATTTTTTTAAACCTCCGAGTTTGTCCAAACAAATTTGTCTTTGTTTTATGTTGCATATTGCTCCGGATTCGTACAAAGTATGCATTAAAGGAGTTTTAAGAATTACAATATTTACTTTGATTTCAACAAAAACATTTAGCCATGTATACATAATAGTATTTATATACATGTGTAAAACATTCTATTAACTACGTAAGTATTAATTTATTGATAAGTTTGCTTCACCAACAAATAAATCTTAAGAATTTATAAACCTATTAACAGCTGCGTTCTTCCATTTTTCTATTACTCCTCTAAACAAACACTTTTTTGTACGGGGAACAAGGAAAAAGAAACTATACCAACAAACTACATGTTATAACTGATAACAAACACAACACATGTTATATATACACACACAATGCATTTATGCATGTAGCTAAAATAAAAGCGTGTTAATGTAATGGAAGTAATTTACGTCAACTTAACAAAATCTATGTGAAATCGAAACATACTACATCCCTATACATAGAAAAAAACTGTAATAAGGAAAATAACTGTATAACAACTACCGAAAAAGTAATGAAACTTTTTGCACATGTGGGGGTAAAACAATGATATGAGTAAACTAATCTGTGTGTAGAATATAAAGAAGAGGTAACATTTAGTGTTGCAAGGAGTAGTAGTAGTATTTTATGGGTATACAAGTAAAAATATATATGTGTGTGTGAGTGTTTAGCTAAAAGTGATTGTATTTTGATCTTTAAGCTGTAAAACATTACTTTATTCAATTCCTTTTTATTTTTTGCACACTAAACATAAACTTATGAAAAAAAAGTATCATATTTCTATACCCCACCACTACCAACAAAGAAATTATAATTTCTAAAAGAAAATGTTGGTATAGAACAGTTTTAGAAGGAAAAAACATTTTCACTAAAGAAAAGTAAACAGAACGAACATCAGGTTAATGGATATGACATGAAGTGTAATACAAATACAAATATACACTCAGAAAAATAAGTTAGTAGAAAAGTTAGTAAAACGTCATATAAATCAATTATAATTTTGTTGTAGCAAATTTTTTTCTGAAATTGTGTTTTAAGCTAAAATTGTTGTTATACTTATCAGCACTTAACTGTTTATAAACTAGTTTTTTACTAATTTTTTACTAATATATTTTGCTAAAAAGAAATTGTTCGGATAGAACATTAATAGTGTATAGACAACCAGATTGAAAGATATACGCAGAATGAAGTAGATGTGGTGGCATGTCAAGATGTAGTAGAGTCGAGGAGGAAATGATAATAAAAAGTACAACTCTTATAAGACATATAAAAAAATCAAACATGGAAGATTTTTGTATCACCTTTTCATGCGTAAAACAAGAAAAAACATTGTAGATAAAAAAAAATAAATTTTGTGTTGCCACCGGCTTGTACTCGTAATTGTCTATTAATTTCATTAAAGACAAAATAAAATATTTAAAATTATTAAGAATTAAATGTATATTTGTAAACTAAATGTTTAAAGTGATTATTAATTAGTGTGGTCAAATTGCGAGGACACATATTTTAGGCAATTTTTTAAGTTTCCTTTTTCTTATTGCATAAAAAGGGTGTATATGGCATATTTTCTTGTTTATATTTAGAATTACTGCATTTGTCTGCCTTTAAAATATGCCATCATTTAAGTAATAGTTGATGTAAGTAGAAAGATAATTTTGTTTATTTTATATATAATTATTTCTATATATTTTCCGATATTAACTTATTTTGTGTCGTCAATGTGGGATTATGAATATTTTTATTTTTGTAGCGTATTGTAAAATATTTTTTTAAGAATCAAAATAAATTATAATTTTCAGCAAAAAATTAACTAAAGTATAATGATTTCTAGACATTTTTTGAGTTTTTTTCTGTCTTTAAAAAAATTTGTTAACTTTCAGCAAGGATTTTGTAATTTTTAATCAACTAATAGTTAGCCAAACTTTACCTGAATCTACTAATTCTGTTGCAAGAGATTTTGCTGACGTTAGTAATTTTGCAAGCACCCTCCTGTCTAAAATTAGCTGACTTAGCAAAATTTTTTGCTGACTTTAATAATTTTTTTTTTGAGTGTACGAGTGATGTATACATCACTCCATAAACTCCTATTGCCCTCAAATACTGTTAGATAAATTGGGTAATAGAAAAAGGTTATTTCTTACAATTGTTAATTTGTAAAAGGAGAGAGAAAAATTCGATTTTAAATCACAGAAGTCGACTATTTTTTAAATTTCATACTAAAGGTTAGAACGAATATTTGAAAAATATTCTCTTTGTGCAGTGAGTGCCAGTTTTGACGATTTTTATACTTCAAATAGCATAAAATAGACTACCCAGTAAAAAATGTTCGTGTTTTTAGAAACAAATGCGCTGTTTGTAAGTGCTTACTACTACATAATACTGAGAAGCAGCAAAAGAAACGAATAATTTACGTATAAAAATAACAAAAAAAAAAATGTTTGAGCTTTCTGATTTCCCTTACATCCCTTACAAGGATGCAGGTGGTAATGCAGAAAGTTACATATCGTAGATTATAAACGATCTGTACCCGTTTTACCGAGTGATTTCCGATTGTGTGGTGTTTTGAGTATGTTGGACACAAAAAATAGTCATTTAATTGTTTCTGAAGAGTAAGCACGTGGGGCGGAAAAAAATTAATTATTATATTAATATGCCTAAAATTTAAAAGCAAAAAATTAATACCTGTAGATTTTATATAAAATAAATTATATAATATTCATATTATTACTTTTTACCGTAATAATGTAGACATGAAATAAAATTTTACTGAAAGCCATGAAATCACAGCTTTTATAAGCGCTAAAATCCGCACTTATTTGCCAAAAAGTAATGTTTCTAAGTGGGAATTCGCCATATAAAATCATGGCATATGTAAGCAGGTTGTAAGGGATTCTTTGGCTTACTCCCTTACAAACCTGCTTGCAGGTAAGCAGCGTTTTGGGTATTAACTTAA
>JAEKOY010000068.1:0-53000 GCA_021234595.1 Delia radicum | reverse complement strand
AGTTTTATTTGAAAAGATTATTCAAATATAGGAATGAAACTATTTTTATGTTTCTAATTGTTTGTTTATTAGGGACAATATTACATTTGAGACAGTATAATAATAGATTGTTATTCTGTTAAAAATGAGACAAGGAGATCATTCGCAAAAATGTGATAATGAATTTAAATATTGTTTTGAAATTATTGTTCAAATGAGACAAATGTTCATTTAAGACAATATGGAAATGAAATTGTAGTTTTCTTTCAAATGATCGTTTAATTGAGACTGTTTGTTCAATTAAGACGATGGGTGTAAACTTATTTTTCGTTCAATTAAGACTTTAGTTCAATTGAGACGATAGAAGAATGAAATCCTGATCGAAATCTTACTGATTGTTCAAATGAGACATTACGTTCAGTTGAGACAATATGAGAATGAAATTGTCATTCTATTTTCAAATTCTCGTTTAATTGAGACCCAATGTTCAATTAAGACGATGATAGTTAAAATATCCCCTGTTCAATTGAGACTATATGTTCAATTTAGACCATTGAGGCAGTTAAGTTTCAATCCGGCTTTAATTTTTTGTTTAAATGGGCCAATAAGTCCAGTTTAAACAAATCGAGAACCCTAATACCATTTAAGAAAATTTAATTTATAAACAAAATTAAACTAAGACAAATCTTTTCATTGGAAGTTAGTGCCAAAGATGCTTTCGCAATGGGTTAAAAAAATGGTTTATAAAATTTTCACACAAATATTAATATAATAATATCACCATTATCGCCAAAATAGCACAAAATTGACGAGAAAAAAAAATGTTGTACCAATGTTGTGTGCAGTTTTGCAATGCATTAGAAAAACTATTGAAACTATTTTTTTTTTTTGATAAAAAAAACAGTTTTTACAAAAAAATTTAAAAATATTAACAAATAAATTCTTTCCGCTAGGAATATGAATATTGGAATAAATGTCCTTTTCGTTCAAATTAGTTTATTTTGTCTTCCCTTCTTGCAATAGGAATATTTTGTAGAAAGTTTATATGACCTTTATTATTTTTAACATAAATAAAAATTTATCAAATATGTTTTTTTTTTAAAACTGCACAAATTTATAAGAAAAACTGTTTATTTAATGTGAACACTGTTGAGCATTCTAAAAAAAATGGGGAAAACAGTTAAAAACTGGTTATATGGCAACACTAGTAGTGTGTGAACACAAATATAAATGATTTTCTCCAATTAATTAATTAATTTTTCATATAAATTTGAAATTGTTCGACGATTTTTAAAGTAATCCCTCTTTCTCACAGGAATCTATGTGAATCACACTGTATGATTCAAATCACAGTGTTTAGACTAACCAAACAAATGTTCCGAACAAATTATTATTAAGACGATGATTCTTTTGCATTTTTTTTTTTCTTTGAAAATTTATTTTGGAGAAAAAAATAAATAATAATTTTGAACTTTAACAAAAAAAACTATATATTTCGTGATTTCGTTACTATTCAGATTTTTTTTTTCAATTAAATCGGTGTGATAGCTGTATAGACAAACAAAACTTTTCCAAATTTTAATCAATTAATAAAAATGTGTAAATTGGCACGATAAAAATAAAAATTTTTTTTGAAGAATTTTTGTGTTAATTTCACAGTGAAAAAATTAATAATTATGTATGGGCAAACAAATTTTTCAACTTAATGAAAAATAAAAATTTTCAATTATATTCGACAGCATTATAAATATCAATTATTGTAAAAATTTTTCTTGTTCTCAAAATTAATGAAATGTTGATTTTTTTTTTTCTTTTAAATGGGTTAAGTAATATTGTAAATTACCTTGTAAATTGTATGAACAATTATTAAAAAAATCCTTTAGGTTAATATTTAATTTTATTTTAAATGGGGTATCGAACGCGATAATAAGATAATAATATAATAATATAATAATATAATAATATAATAATATAATAATATAATAATATAAGAAGATAATAATATAATAATATAATAAGATAATAATATCATCTAATAATAAATAATATAATAATATAATAATATAATAATTATGAATAATATAATAATATACTAATAATAATAATATAATAATATAAATAATTAAATAATATAATAATATAATAATAATAATAATATAATAATATAATAATATAATAATATAATAATATAATAATATAATAAATATAATAATCTATACTATAAGAGTAGCGTGACTGAGATACTGAGTGACTGAGTGACTGAGTGACTGAGGGCTGAGTGACTCAACATCGCCCAGCCAAAACCTCTGGACCTAGGAACTTAAAATTTGGTACATATGTTCCTCCTCCGACTTAGACCTCCACTAAGAAGCGATTTTTTGATGTTCCAACGGACAAGGCCAAAAAGTGGAAAAACTCCTCCTTTTTCGGAAAATATTGTCCATTTTTCCTAGCCAAGACCTCTGGACCTAGGAACTTGAAATTTGGTACATATGTTCATCCTCCGAATTAGACCTCCACTAAGAAGCGATTTTTGGATATTCCTACGGAGAAGGCCAAAAGTGGAAAACTCCTCCTTTTTCGGAAAATAGTGTCCATTTTTCCAAAAAAAGTACCTTTTTCCAAAAAAAAAAAAGTACCGAAAACGAAGTCCCAAAAAATGTACCTTCTTCAAAAAAAAGTACCGAAAAGCATTGGAAAAAAGTACATTTTCCAAGAGAAAAAGTACCGAAAAAAAAGTACCAAAAAATTTTTATTTTACCAAAAAAAGTACCAAAACTATTCACAAAAAAGTACCAAAAAAATTAAATTTTCTAAAAAAGTACCAATTTCAAAAATGTTCCTTTCCAAAAAAAAAAGTACCGAAATTTTCAAAAAAAATAATTACCGAAAAAAGTCCCTTTCGCAAAAAAGTACCAAAAAATGTACCCTTTGCAGAAAAAAGTGCAAAAAAAAACGTACATTTTCCAAGAGCAAAAGTACCGAAAATGTTCATTTAAAAAAAAAAAGTACCAAAAAATTTTTCTTTTTACCAAAAAAAAGTACCAAAAGTATTGGCAAAAAAAGTACCAAAAAAATTAAATATTTTAAAAAAGTACTAATTTCTAAAATATCCCTTCCCAAAAAAAAAGTACCGAAATTTTCAAAAAAAAAAATAAATACCGAAAAAAGTCCCTTATCGAAAATAAAAGTACCAAAAAATTTAATTTTCTAAAAATGTATCAATTTCAAAAATGTCCCTTTCCAAAAAAAGAGTACCGAAATTTTCAAAAAAAAAATAATTACCGAGAAAAGCATATTCCAAAAATGTACCCTTTTCAGAAAAAAGTACAAAAAACTATTGGAAAAAAGTACCAAAAAAATTTTCTTTTCTAAAAAAGTACAAATTTCAAAATAGTACTTTTTCCCTAAATAAGATCCTTTTTCCAAAAAAAAGTACCTTCTTTGAAAAAAGTACATTTTCCAAGAGAAAAAGTACTGAAAACGTTAATCTTCAAAAAAAGTACCAAAACTGTTGTCAAAAAAATGTACCAAAAAAATTGAATTTTATAAAAAAGTACCAATTTCAAAAATGTCCCTTTCCAAAAAAAAGTACCGAAATTTTCAAAAAAAAATAATTACCGAAAATAGATCCTTTTCCAAATAAAAAAGTACCAACAATTTTACCTTTTCCAAAAAATTTTCCTTTTTACCAAAAAAAGTACTAAAACTATTGGCAAAAAAGTACCAAAAAAATTAAATTTATTTATAAAAAAGTACCATTTTCAAAAATGTCCCTTTCCAAAAAAAAGTACCGATATTTTCAAATAAAATAATTGCCGAAAAAATACCCTCTTGCAAAAAAAGTACCAAAAAATGTACCATTTTCAGAAAAAAGTACCAAAAACTGTTGTAAAAAAAGTACCAAAAAAATGTTCTTTATCTAAAAACGTACCAATTTCAAAATAGTACTTTTCCAATTTTATGACCATTGGCTAAGAAGAAATATAGGTTTTTTGTGATGTGGGCTAATACACTGAAAATGCACTTATTGAATTTTCCGCTGAAAACGTGGTATTACCGGGATTTAAAATGTTTAAGAAGTGGTCATCTTAATCAGAATGTTAAGCTAAATCTGAAATTTAAAACTTAAGTTGTTTGCAAAATTGGCAGATCAGTAAAAATTTGGTATTTGAAAAATTTTATAAGAACGGGGAAACTCGATTACTGGATCGTCGAAACATTAAATTTTATATGTAGTTATAGAAACATGCGCACTGAGAAGAGCTAATTAGGAATTCGGAGTTGAAGAGGATAGAATGTAAAAAACTCCTAAAATAATTAAATGTTTGCCTTTAAGACATCGAAAAAGTTTTTGCATAAATTGATACCATTTTTTCACAAAAATATTATATATAAATTTCAATATTTCAAGTAGTTCCAAAATAATAGTCTTTTGAACTAAAAACTTCATTCACATTGTATGTATTTTTTAATTTTCATTAGCATTGTTCTCAAACCATATCTTTCGTAAAGCAATTTTAATCTAAATTGAAAAAAAAAAAAACAGAAAAAATTACAAAATGTATTCCTATTTTTTGGCTCAGAAAAAGTATTTTGTTAATTATTACAATTATTAATTAAAGTACAAAATAAGTACATCTACAGTCTTATTTCTACTTCTAATTTACACACAATTTTATTCAAGCTTAATACAATGCTACATTGATGTGAAATATAATAATAAAATTTGGTCTTTCACTTGCGGCATTACATTTAGTTTTGGGCTCTTTGTATTAGGTAAAGGGTCGCGGAAGCTTTCCCAGACCTGGTTCATATTTATTTAGGACATTTGTGGATACTCCGAAGAAACGAAAATGTTGTCCGTTTTATAAAATAGAATATTTTTGGAAAAATTACGAGGTAATGGTCCCCACCAAGGTCCAATTTCGGATAGGGATGTCATTAGCACTGGCGTATGGTGAAGCTAGGAGTAATACAAATTTTCGTCCATTTTTCTTTAACTTTCTCAGTTTTCAAGCTATGTTTCATATTTTAAAATAAGAAAAGGAGAAAATAGCGCCGTCTTGAAAACTTCAGATAAGCTAATGGCGCCATTTACCAGGTAATATCACATTTTAACAATAAATTTTAACAAATAAATTCAAGAGAATATTTTTTCAAAAATAACACACAAAAATGGTTAAACCACTTGGAATTTTTACTATTTTGTTAAATAAGGGTTTAAATAAAGGGTTTTTAAATAAAAAATTGGTTCAAAAATAGTCAACTCTTTTTTGAAACCCATTTAATAGATTTTTAATGTTTATTGTTTTGAAAATACATGGAATTTTGTTCTGAAATTTTAGTATAACAATTTTTGTGTTTTAGTATCGATTTATGCAAAAAAAAAATCGAAATCTAGAAGGCTCATAATGAGGATGTTTTCTTAAAATTGAGAAGTGAAAAATTTAAAAAATAAATTTAGCATCGGGAGATAAAAATCGTCTTGGACCAAATTTTGTTTACAGGTTCCAAAATTTCGTGCTTTTGTGTTTATTGGTTGCCTAGGACCAAATATTTTTTACAGGTTCCCAATTTCATGCTTTTGTGTTCATTTGTTTAAAAGAGAAAATAATTTTTCTGCAGTTGTAAATATCTTTCAGAGTTGTAAAGAGTACCATTTATCACCTTTTGCTCTTTTTTATACCCAAAACTTCTGAATATTCAAAATCTCCTATATCTTAAAAATCCTAGACGCCGTTAACGGTAGATTTTAATATCGGAATATATTAAGAATTCATCTTTTAATAATTAAACATTAAAATTGCTTGCTTTATTCCAAGTTCCTAGCTCCAGTGGTTTGAACTTTGTGATTAATGGCCATTTATCCCTTTTGAGTCCTATATTACTATGGTTTTATGATAAATTCCAAAAAGTTTTTCTTTAGCGAATTACCTGAAGTGTTTTGGACTAAAGGAGACTTTTCCCCGTACACATTTCCAAAAATCCCATCTTAGTGGATGTATATGCGAGGGGATGAACCTACATGCCAAATTTCAAGTTCCTAGCTGCAGCGGCTTGGTCATGGTGATTAAGGGGACATTTTTTTCTTTGTACCACATTTTCATTGAGTTTTTATTGGGAATCCCAAAAAGTATATTTTAAGTGCATTAGCTATTACTCTATTTGAAATTTCAGATTTCTAGCGAATGTTTTTATCAGGGGCCGTAATCATTACACAATAATGATTATATTATGAGTTTTAAGGATTTTCTTCAATGGTAATGATTATTTTTGAGTAATATTAATAAAAATCAGCCATAATCATTATTTTTGAGCAAAAAAAAATACAACTCAAAAATAATCATTATTTATGATTTTTATTTTTTTCGCTCAAAATAAAACTCACTTTCATAGAATTTTTAAGGTGCATTTCACAAAAATCCTCGAACTTTTGGAGTGTGTTGAACATATGAAATGTTGAATTCCAACGAGTTGCAACATCAAGCAATGGTTGCGGTAATTTACTATAGTATAAGTTTGCTTTCAATTTGAATTATAACAGCTTGCTGTCTTCGTGACATTGATTTTTTATTTTTTTTTAAATTGGGTATAGATTTACATACCAGCTTTACTATTCTTAATGCCCAGTATACATGCATATTAGGGCTATAACCATATTTTTGGCATAGTACCACGTGTTGGTCAATGAAAGTGAGTTTTATTTTGAGCGAAAAAAAATATAAATCATAAATACTGATTATTTTTGAATTTTATTTTTTTTTTTGCTCAAAAATAATGATTATGGCTGATTTTTTTTATTATTACTCAAAAATAATCATTACCATTAAAGAAAACTTTAAAAATAAGAAATTTAAAAATCATGACGGATATGTAAAGATTGTCAAAAAATAATAATAATGGTGCAATAATTTTTTTTTATGTCTGTTCTAAGTGATTGATTTTTGACTTAAAAAAACGAACAATAATCATTATTTACGGTCCCTGGTTTTTATTTCAAAAAGTAGTTAATTAGTCTGTACATCAAGGAACACGTATTTGATATTAGCGGACAATGCCCACAAGGTTGTTGGCTTAGATAAGAGTTTTTTTGGGTTAAAGTTCAAAACGTAATTTTTATTGGACAAAACAATAAAGTAATGCCTATTTTATTTTACAGATTTGCAGAAAATTTTTTACTCAGCGAAGCCTGCTTCGGACATACCACAGAGTAAAAAACCCTTAAGTCCGGCCGCAGGCCGGCTACGCAGAAAAACTTTCATATTCTCACAATGTTCCTTTGAAAAATTTGTCTATGAAGAATATGTCTCTTTTTACTGGGGATTATTCGCATAATCATGTTAGGCATATTTCGCATGTTAGTTTGGGGGTTACGATAGATACATTTTAATCCATAATCCCCAAATTGGAAATTGGGATAATGTCATGTCATTCCTGCCTAAAAATGTAGATCCCCAAAAGATTAACTTCTTATAAAAATCGTCCAGGACCAAATATTTTTTTTTAACAATTTTGTGCTTTTGTGTTCATTTGTGAAAAAGAGTATATAATTTGGCAGCACTTGGAATCCAAAAATTTCAAGAGAATGGGAAAATGTATTTAAAAGTTATGAATTAGTACCAACTTTTACCCCTTTTTATACAGTTAACATCTAAATACATAAAATATTTTATAATTAAATTTTTATTATTACTCGACTACCCTTACCAATACTTTTTAATGTCGGAATACATTAAAAAGAAAATGATTTCCTGTTTTAATTATTTTGTTTAACTATTTCGAAAAGATGTTTTAAATTTTAAGCATAAAGCAATTGTACATGTGATTAAGAGAACACTTTTTCCCTTTAAATCTCTATTTATGACAAGTTTTGATCAGAAAAGCAAAAAATTTATCTTAAGTGAACTACAATATAATTACCTAATGGTTTTGGTTATGAGATTGACCGTTTTTGCTCCTCTATTGGTTGATGTCTACGCTTAAGGAAGTACATGTCCAATCTTAAGTTCCTAGCTCCAACGATTTGAGGCGGGCTATTAACGGATACTTTTCCTTTTTTAACCCCATTTTTACAAGTTTTAATTAGAAGTTCAAAGAAACACATATTTTAAAGGTCAGATTTGTAGCCATATGTTAGTTGGCAGAATATTTTTTTTTTTACTTTAGTAATTTAATAATCATATAATTACAAATTACATACTATTACCCTAACCGAGCACTAGCTATTATGGCCTTTGGCGCGTTGTAGCGAAAACAGACCATTGTCTCTGCTGGGAATCGAACCCACGACCCCCGCACTGATAAGCCAGCACGCTACCAACTCATCTTAAGGAATTTCACCATATAAATTTCTTCTTAGATAATGTATGTGCAGACGAGGAATCTTCAAGCCAAATTTCAAGTTCCTTACTCCAGCGGTTTGAGCTTTGTGATTAATCCCAATTTTTCTTATTTAAACCCATTGTTTTTGGTGAGTTCCAAAAAATTTTTGGAACAGAAGGAGACTTCTTCCTTTTTGTCCGTCCCCTAAAAAGTTTACAAAAACCCCTCCTTAGTGGATGTCTAATTTAATCCAAATTTCAAGTTCAATATTTTTTACAATTTTTACCACGCCATTATTGGAAATTCTCTCTGGTAAATTAGCCTATACCTCAGGGAATACATATTATAAAATTTAGATTTCTAGACAAAAGGGTTTGGGCAGTAAATCAGGAATAAACCTGTTCGCTCCATTACGTAAACATTTCCAATAATCCCATATTTGTGGATGTCTACGCCAGAGGAGGAACATATATGCCAAGTTTCAAAATCAAGCGGTTTGGGCTGAGTGATTAAGCGAAAATTTGTTTTTGTGCCACATTTTTATCAAGTTTTATTTTAAATTCCTATAGGTATATTTAAGTGCTTTAGCCCATAGATTATTGGCTAATACACTTGAAATTTCAGATTTTTAGCCGAAGCGGTTTAAGCAGGACGATAAGGGGAAGACTTTTTATCTTTTTGTGCCACATACTAACAATTTCCTAAATCGTGATTAGATGTATATGATGGAGAAGGAACCTCAATGACAAATTTTAAATTCCAAGCTCCAGCGGTTTAGGCAGCGTAAATAGGCGGTAGTAATTCCCTTTTGATTACCATTTTTACTAAGTTTTTTTTGCATATTACCTTTTCAGTAACACCATATACCAATGAGCACATAAGTTATGGTAACGGGCAAGCCCACTAGGTTGTTATCATAGATAACACCTTGATTTGCCTTGAAGTTTAAAATGTAATTTTTATTGGACAACGGAATAAAGTATTAATTTCTCATTTTACAGCCTTCCATAAATGTTTTACTCAGCTAAGCCGGCTTTGGAAATACCACACATTAAAAAAATAATAAACATTGCCGCAATCCGTCTACGCAGAAATACTGTATTATTCACACAATATTCTTTTGAAAAACGATCTTATAACTATGTAAGACATAGCTCCATTTTGATTTGAGGGTTAAGACATAAATATTTTCATTCGTAGTCCCCAAATTTGAAATGGGGATAATGCCATTCCATACCTACCTAAATGTTTGGATACCAACACTAATACATTGTGTTTTATTTTCCTTAAAAGATTAAATTCTTATCCAAAATCAATTACACTTTAAACTTGAAGGCAAAACAAGGTCATACCCACGCTAACAATGCAGCGGGCATACTCCCCTATTAGTACTAAAATAAATCTTAATCCGCTATGGGTTGGACCATAGTGTGTACGTATCACTACGTCATGGGGATGAGCCCTCTCGGTTGGTTAGGGTGGGTAGACGTTCGTAAAAAAATGTTTAGAAATTTTTTAATTAGTAATAAAAATACATCTTAAGCCGCTATGGTTCGGACCATAGTGTGTACGTATCATGGGGTATTTTGCAACGGGCATACTATCTCATTATAAGAAGGCATGTACAATGACTCAAGTCGATCTACACATCTTTATTGGGCATCGATAGAATGTGGACTTATCACAGTTTCATTAATTATCAAAGGTTACTAACCATAAATATAAATGTTTTTATACAAACAAAAACGAATTAAAATTATTAATTATAGGTAAATAAAATCCAAACACAAACTACATTGTTATGAAACTTCAAACTCCTTCAGCTAGAGTTTACAGGCAAGGATCTGGATCTGCGATCAACATCACGTGAATTCTGTATAATATTCCACATGTTAGTCATTATATAAAAAAACTCCTTAAATATTTACAAAACTTACAATGAATAAGAACTACACGCAGAAAAAAGATCATCGTTTTATAATAGTTTAAGAGCATCATGTTATGACTACAATTCGTAGCAATCAGATTATGATCCTAAATGACGATAAAATCGACTTCGGTAATCGTAATATGATCATCCAGAGTCATGTATATGATAATTAGAATCAAAATATGATAATTTGTGTCCATAATCATCTTCAATCATACCTTTTCTCTGCGTGTAGGTGCACTCCGGGCAAGCCCGGCTTTAGCCGGCTTGTACTATAGTCAAATTACCGCAACCATGTTTGATGTTGCAATCGTGGAATCAACATTTCATATGTCAACACACTCCAAAAGTTCGAGTGATTTTGGAAATGCACTTAAAAATTCTATGAAAGTGAGTTTATTTTGAGGCGAAAAAATATAAAAAATCATAAATAATGATTATTTTTGAGTGAGTTGTATTTTTTTGTGCTCAAAAATAATGATTATGGCTATTTTTATAATATTACTCAAAAATAATATACCATGAAGAAAATCCTTAAAAATCAAATATAATAATTATTGTGTAATGATTAAGGCCCCTGATAAAAAACATTCGCTAGACACTGAATTTCAAATAGAGTAATAGCTAATGCACTAAAATAGACTTTTTTGGATCCCAATAAAAACTCATGAAAATGTGGTACAAGAAAAAAATGTCCCCTTATCACCATGACCAAGCCGCGCAGCTCGGAACTTGAAAATTTGCATGTAGGTTTCATCCCCTCGCATATACATCCACTAAGATGGATTTTTGGAACTGTTACGGGGAAAAGTCTCCTTTAGTCCAAACACTTCAGGTAATTCGCTAAAGAAAAACTTTTGGAATTTATCATAAAACCATAGTAATATAGGACCATCAAAGGGATAAATGGCCATTAATCACAAAGTTCAAACCACTGGAGCTAGGAACTTGGAATAAAGCAAGCAATTTTAATGTTTAATTATTAAAAGATGAATTCTTAATATATTCCGATATTAAATCTACCGTTCTAACGGCGTCTGTATAGGATTTTTAAGATATAGGAGATTTTGAATATTCAGAAGTTTTGGTATAAAAAGAGCAAAAGGTGATAAATGGTACTCTTTACAACTCTGAAAGATATTTACAAACTGCAGAAAAATTATTTTCTCTTTTAAAACAAATGAACACAAAA
This sequence comes from Delia radicum, assembly GCA_021234595.1. Classification (NCBI taxonomy): domain Eukaryota; kingdom Metazoa; phylum Arthropoda; class Insecta; order Diptera; family Anthomyiidae; genus Delia; species Delia radicum. Next base: position 41,574 of record JAEKOY010000068.1, on the reverse strand, counting down.
GCATGAAATTGGGAACCTGTAAAAAATATTTGGTCCTAGGCAACCAATAAACACAAAAGCCACGAAATTTTGGAACCTGTAAACAAAATTTGGTCCAAGACGATTTTTATCCTCCCGATGCTAAATTTATTTTTAAATTTTTTCACTTCTCAATTTTAAGAAAACATCCTCATTATGAGCCTTCTAGATTTCGATTTTTTTTTTGCATAAATCGATACTAAAACACACAAAATTGTTATACTAAAATTTCAGAACAAAATTCCATGTATTTTCAAAACAATAAACATTAAAATCTATTAAATGGTTTTCAAAAAGAGTTGACTATTTTTGAACCAATTTTTTATTTAAAAACCCTTTATTTAAACCCTTATTTAACAAAATAGTAAAAATTCCAAGTGGTTTTAACCATTTTTGTGTGTTATTTTTGAAAAAATATTCTCTTGAATTTATTTTGTTAAAATTTATTGTTAAAATGTGATATTATACCTGGTAATGGCGCCATTAGCTTATCTGAAGTTTTCAAGACGGCGCTATTTTCTCCTTTTCTTATTTTAAAATATGAAACATAGCTTGAAAACTGATGAAAGTTATAAGAAAAATGGACGAAAATTTGTATTACTCCTAGCTTCACCATACGCCAGTGCTAATGACATCCCTATCCGAATTTGGACCTTGGTGGGGACCATTACCTCGTAATTTTTCCAAAAATATTCTATTTTATAAACGGACAACATTTTCGTTTCTTCGGAGTATCCACAAATGTCCTAATAAATATGAACCAGGTCTGGGAAAGCTTCCGCGACCCTTTACCTAATTACAAAGAGCCCAAAACTAAAATGTAATGCCGCAAGTGAAAGACCAAATTTTATTATTATATTTCACATCAATGTAGCATTGTATTAAGCTTGAATAAAATTGTGTGTAAATTAGAAGTAGAAATAAGGACTGTAGATGTACTTATTTTGTACTTTAATTAATAATTGTAATAATTAACAAAAATACTTTTTCTGAGCCAAAAAATAGGAATACATTTTGTAATTTTTCTGTTTTTTTTTTTTTCAATTTAGATTAAAGATATGGTTTGAGAACAATGCTAATGAAAATTAAAAAATACATACAATGTGAATGAAGTTTTTAGTTCAAAAGACTATTATTTTGGAACTACTTGAAATATTGAAATTTATATATAATATTTTTGTGAAAAAATGGTATCAATTTATGCAAAAACTTTTTCGATGTCTTAAAGGCAAACATTTAATTATTTTAGGAGTTTTTTACATTCTATCCTCTTCAACACCGAATTCCTAATTAGCTCTTCTCAGTGCGCATGTTTCTATAACTACATATAAAATTAATGTTTCGACGATCCAGTAATCGAGTTTCCCCGTTCTTATAAAATTTTTCAATACCAAATTTTTACTGATCTGCCAATTTTGCAAACAACTTAAGTTTTAAATTTCAGATTTAGCTTAACATTCTGATTAAGATGACCACTTCTTAAACATTTTAAATCCCGGTAATACCACGTTTTCAGCGGAAAATTCAATAAGTGCATTTTCAGTGTATTAGCCCACATCACAAAAAACCTATATTTCTTCTTAGCCAATGGTCATAAAATTGGAAAGTACTATTTTGAAATTGGTACGTTTTTAGATAAAGAACATTTTTTGGTACTTTTTTTACAACAGTTTTTGGTACTTTTTCTGAAAATGGTACATTTTTTGGTACTTTTTTTGCAAGAGGGTATTTTTTCGGCAATTATTTTATTTGAAAATATCGGTACTTTTTTTTTGGAAAGGGACATTTTTGAAAATGGTACTTTTTTATAAATAAATTTAATTTTTTTGGTACTTTTTTGCCAATAGTTTTAGTACTTTTTTTGGTAAAAAGGAAAATTTTTTGGAAAAGGTAAAATTGTTGGTACTTTTTTATTTGGCAAAGGATCTATTTTCGGTAATTATTTTTTTTTGAAAATTTCGGTACTTTTTTTTGGAAAGGGACATTTTTGAAATTGGTACTTTTTTATAAATTCAATTTTTTTGGTACATTTTTTTGACAACAGTTTTGGTACTTTTTTTGAAGATTAACGTTTTCAGTACTTTTTCTCTTGGAAAATGTACTTTTTTCAAAGAAGGTACTTTTTTTTGGAAAAAGGATCTTATTTAGGGAAAAAGTACTATTTTGAAATTTGTACTTTTTAGAAAAAGAAAATTTTTTTGGTACTTTTTTCCAATAGTTTTTTTGTACTTTTTTCTGAAAAGGGTACATTTTTGGAATATGCTTTTCTCGGTAATTATTTTTTTTTTGAAAATTTCGGTACTCTTTTTTGGAAAGGGACATTTTTGAAATTGATACATTTTTAGAAAATTAAATTTTTTGGTACTTTTATTTTCGATAAGGGACTTTTTTTCGGTATTTATTTTTTTTTTGAAAATTTCGGTACTTTTTTTTTGGGAAGGGATATTTTAGAAATTAGTACTTTTTTAAAATATTTAATTTTTTTGGTACTTTTTTGCCAATACTTTTGGTACTTTTTTTTGGTAAAAAGAAAAATTTTTTGGTACTTTTTTTTTTAAATGAACATTTGCGGTACTTTTGCTCTTGGAAAATGTACGTTTTTTTTTGCACTTTTTTCTGCAAAGGGTACATTTTTTGGTACTTTTTGCGAAAGGGACTTTTTTCGGTAATTATTTTTTTTGAAAATTTCGGTACTTTTTTTTTTGGAAAGGAACATTTTTGAAATTGGTACTTTTTTAGAAAATTTAATTTTTTGGTACTTTTTGTGAATAGTTTTGGTACTTTTTTTGGTAAAAATAAAAATTTTTTGGTACTTTTTTTTCGGTACTTTTTCTCTTGGAAAATGTACTTTTTTCCAATGCTTTTCGGTACTTTTTTTTGAAGAAGGTACATTTTTTGGGACTTCGTTTTCGGTACTTTTTTTTTTGGAAAAGGTACTTTTTTTGGAAAAATGGACACTATTTTCCGAAAAAGGAGGAGTTTTCCTCTTTTTGGCCTTCTCCGTAGGAATATCCAAAAATCGCTTCTTAGTGGAGGTCTAATTCGGAGGATGAACATATGTACCAAATTTCAAGTTCCTAGGTCCAGAGGTCTTGGCTAGGAAAAATGGACAATATTTTCCGAAAAAGGAGGAGTTTTTCCACTTTTTGGCCTTGTCCGTTGGAACATCAAAAAATCGCTTCTTAGTGGAGGTCTAAGTCGGAGGAGGAACATATGTACCAAATTTTAAGTTCCTAGGTCCAGAGGTTTGGCTGGGCGATGTTGAGTCACTCAGCCCTCAGTCACTCAGTCACTCAGTCACTCAGTATCTCAGTCACGCTACTCTTATATAGTTATAGATAGCTTGAAAACTGAGAAAGTTTAAAGCAAAATGGACGAAAATTTGTATTACTCCTAGCTTCACCATACGCCAGTGCTAATGACATCCCTATCCGAAATTGGACCTTGGTGGGGACCATTACCTCGTAATTTTTCCAAAAATATTCTATTTTATAAAACGGACAACATTTTCGTTTCTTCGGAGTATCCACAAATGTTCTAAATAAATATGAACCAGGTCTGGGAAAGCTTCCGCGACCCTTTACCTCCTACAAAGAGCCCAAAACTAAAATGTAATGCCGCAAGTGAAAGACCAAATTTTATTATTATATTTCACATCAATGTAGCATTGTATTTAAGCTTGAATAAAATTGTGGTTGTAAATTAGAAGTAGAAATAAGACTGTAGATGTACTAATTTTGTACTTTAATTAATAATTGTAATAATTAACAAAATACTTTTTCTGAGCCAAAAAAATAGGAATACATTTTGTAATTTTTTCTGTTTTTTTTTTTTCAATTTAGATTAAAATTGCTTTACGAAAGATATGGTTTGAGAACAATGCTAATGAAAATTAAAAAATACATACAATGTGAATGAAGTTTTTAGTTCAAAAGACTATTATTTTGGAACTACTTGAAATATTGAAATTTATATATAATATTTTTGTGAAAAAATGGTATCAATTTATGCAAAAACTTTTTCGATGTCTTAAAGGCAAACATTTAATTATTTTAGGAGTTTTTTACATTCTATCCTCTTCAACTCCGAATTCCTAATTAGCTCTTCTCAGTGCGCATGTTTCTATAACTACATATAAAATTTAATGTTTCGACGATCCAGTAATCGAGTTTCCCCCGTTCTTATAAAATTTTTCAAATACCAAATTTTTACTGATCTGCCAATTTTGCAAACAACTTAAGTTTTAAATTTCAGATTTAGCTTAACATTCTGATTAAGATGACCACTTCTTAAACATTTTAAATCCCGGTAATACCACGTTTTCAGCGGAAAATTCAATAAGTGCATTTTCAGTGTATTAGCCCCACATCACAAAAAACCTATATTTCTTCTTAGCCAATGGTCATAAAATTGGAAAAGTACTATTTTGAAATTGGTACGTTTTTAGATAAAGAACATTTTTTTGGTACTTTTTTTACAACAGTTTTTGGTACTTTTTCTGAAATGGTACATTTTTTGGTACTTTTTTTGCAAGAGGGTATTTTTTTCGGCAATTATTTTATTTGAAAATATCGGTACTTTTTTTTTGGAAAGGGACATTTTTGAAAATGGTACTTGTTTATAAATAAATTTAATTTTTTTGGTACTTTTTTGCCAATAGTTTTAGTACTTTTTTTGGTAAAAAGGAAAATTTTTTGGAAAAGGTAAAATTGTTGGTACTTTTTTATTTGGAAAAGGATCTATTTTCGGTAATTATTTTTTTTTTGAAAATTTCGGTACTTTTTTTTGGAAAGGGACATTTTTGAAATTGGTACTTTTTTATAAAATTCAATTTTTTTGGTACATTTTTTTTGACAACAGTTTTGGTACTTTTTTTGAAGATTAACGTTTTCAGTACTTTTTCTCTTGGAAAATGTACTTTTTTCAAAGAAGGTACTTTTTTTTGGAAAAAGGATCTTATTTAGGGAAAAAGTACTATTTTGAAATTTGTACTTTTTTAGAAAAAGAAAATTTTTTTGGTACTTTTTTCCAATAGTTTTTTGTACTTTTTTCTGAAAAGGGTACATTTTTGGAATATGCTTTTCTCGGTAATTATTTTTTTTTTGAAAATTTCGGTACTCTTTTTTTGGAAAGGGACATTTTTGAAATTGATACATTTTTAGAAAATTAAATTTTTTGGTACTTTTATTTTCGATAAGGGACTTTTTTCGGTATTTATTTTTTTTTGAAAATTTCGGTACTTTTTTTTGGGAAGGGATATTTTAGAAATTAGTACTTTTTTAAAATATTTAATTTTTTTGGTACTTTTTTGCCAATACTTTTGGTACTTTTTTTTGGTAAAAAGAAAAATTTTTTGGTACTTTTTTTTTTTAAATGAACATTTTCGGTACTTTTGCTCTTGGAAAATGTACGTTTTTTTTGCACTTTTTTCCGCAAAGGGTACATTTTTTGGTACTTTTTTTGCGAAAGGGACTTTTTTTCGGTAATTATTTTTTTTGAAAATTTCGGTACTTTTTTTTTTTGGAAAGGAACATTTTTGAAATTGGTACTTTTTTAGAAAATTTAATTTTTTTGGTACTTTTTTGTGAATAGTTTTGGTACTTTTTTTGGTAAAAATAAAAATTTTTTTGGTACTTTTTTTTCGGTACTTTTTCTCTTGGAAAATGTACTTTTTTCCAATGCTTTTCGGTACTTTTTTTTGAAGAAGGTACATTTTTTGGGACTTCGTTTTCGGTACTTTTTTTTTTTTGGAAAAAGGTACTTTTTTCGGAAAAATGGACACTATTTTCCGAAAAAAGGAGGAGTTTTCCACTTTTTGGCCTTCTCCATAGGAATATCCAAAAATCGCTTCTTAGTGGAGGTCTAAGCCGGAGGAGGAACATATGTACCAAATTTCAAGTTCCTAGGTCCAGAGGTCTTGGCTGGGGAAAAGGGACATTATTTTCCAAAAAAGGAGGAGTTTTTCCACTTTGTGGTCTTGTCCGTTGGAATATCAAAAAATCGCTTCTTAGTGGAGGTCTAAGTCGGAGGAGGAACATATTTACCAAATTTCAAGTTCCTAGGTCCAGAGGTTTTGGCTGGGCGATGTTGAGTCACTCAGCCCTCAGTCACTCAGTCACTCAGTATCTCAGTCACGCTACTCTTATATAGTTATAGATAATGTCTTCGCCGGTCGAGGAACTTTCAAACCAAATTTCAAGTTCCTTACTCCAGCGGTTTAAGCTTTGTAATTAATCCCAATTTTTCTTATTAAAACCCCTTTTTACTGTAATTCCATCTTTGTGAGTGGATGAGAAACCTACATGCCGTATTAAAAAATCAAGCGGTTGGGGCTGTGTGATTAAGGGAACATATTTGCCTTTTTTGTTTAAAATTCCTAAAGGTATATTTAACTGCTGTAGCCCATAGATTATTGGCTAATGCACTTGAAATTTCAGATTTTTAGCCAAAGGGGTTTAAACAGGACGATAAGGGGAGGACTCTTTATCTTTTTGTACTACATACTAACAATTTCCTAAAATCGTGATTAGATGTATGTGATGGAGAAGGAACCTCAATGATAAATTTGAAGTTCCAAGCTCCAGCGTTTTAGGCAGCGAGATTTGGCGGTATTAATATCTTATGAATACCATTTTTACCATATTTTTATTGCATATTTTAGAAATTATCTTTTCATTAAATTAGAACTCATACCAATGAACACATAAGTAATGGTAACGTGAAAGCTCACTAGGTTGTTATCATAGATAACACGTTGTTTTGCCTTAAAGTTTAAAATGTAATTTCTATTGGAAAACGGAATAAAGTATTTACTTTTTTTATTTTACAGCCTTCCATAAATGTTTTACTCAGGGAAGCTGTCTTTGGACATACCACAGAATAGAAAAATCCTAAACCTGGCCGCAGTCCGTCTACGCAGAAAAACTGTAATATATTGGGGGTTAAGACAAACATATTTTCATTCGTAATTCCCAAATTGTAAATAGTGATAATGCCAGGCCATACCTGACTAAAGGTTTGGATGCCATCTCTACTACATTGTTGTCCCCATGCTAACAATGCAGCGGGCATACCCCTATTAGTACTAAAAATACATCTTAATCCGCTATAGTTCGTACCATAGTGTGGACGTATCCCAACGTCATAGGGATGAGCCCTCTTGGTCGGTTAGGGTGGGTAACCGTCCGTAAAAATGTTAATACAAACAAAAACTAATTAAAATTATTAATTATAGGTAAATAAAAACCAAACACAAACCACATTGTTATGAAGCTTCAAACTCCTGCAGCTAGAGTTTGCAGGCAAGGATTTGAATCTGTGATCAACATCACATGAATTCTGTATAATATTCCACATGTTGGTCATAATATAAAAAAATATTCACAAAACTTACAATGAATAAAAATTTTTAGGCAGAACTACACGCAGAAAAAAGAGCATCGTTTTATAATAGTTTTAGAGCATCATGTAATGACTACAATTCGTAGCAATCATATTATGATCCTAAATGACGATAAAATCGCCTTCGGTAATCGTAATATGATCATCCAGAGTCATGTATATGATAATAAAATCAAAGTATGATAATTTCAATCAATCATACCTTTTCTCTGCGTGTAGGGGCACTCCGGGCAAGCCCGGCTTTAGCCGGCTTGTATATCATATATCTACAGTTCTATAATATCCAGAGTCTTAGAAATTTGTGCAGGTTGATTATTTCTTAATGTGAATAGTCATGGGAAAAATGGGCGTGATCGGACCAGTGGGCGTGTCAGCTCCCATTCAAAGTAAATAATTAATATCATATATCTACAGTTCTATACTAGCCAGAGTCTTAGAAATTTGTGCAAGTAGATTATTTCTTAATGTGAATAGTCATGGGAAAAATGGGCGTGATCGTACCAGTGGCCGTGTCAGCTCCCATACAAAGTAAATTTTTAATATTATATATCTACAGTTCTATAATAGCCAGAGTCTGAGAAATTTGTGCACATTGAGTATTCCTTAATGTGAATAGTCATGGGAAAAATGGGCGTGATCGGACCAGTGGGCGTGTCACCTCCCATACAAAGTAAATATTTCATATCATATATCTACAGTTCTATAATAGCCAGAGTCATAGAAATTTGTGCACGTTGATTATTTGTTAATGTGAATAGGCATGTGAAAAATGGGCGTGATCGGACCAGTGGGCGTGTCAGCTCCCATACAAAGTAAATATTTAATATCATATATCTACAGTTCTATAACAGCCAGAGTCTTAGAAATTTGTGCAGGTTGATTATTTCTTAATCTGAATCGTCATGGGAAAAATGGGCGTGATCGGACCAGTGAACGTGTCAGGTCCCATACAAAGTAAATATTTAATATCATATATCTATAGTTCTATAATAGCCAGAGTCTTAGAAATTTGTGCATGGTGATTATTTGTTAATGTGAATAGTCATGGAAAAAATGGGCGTGATCGGACCAGTGGGCGTGTCAGCTCCCATACAAAGTAAATATTTCATATCATATATCTACAGTTCTATAATAGCCAGAGTCTTAGAAATTTGTGCACGTTGATTATTTGTTCATGTGAAAAATGGGCGTGATCGGACCAGTGGGCGTGTCAGCTCCCATACAAAGTAAATATTTAATATCATATATCTACAGTTCTATAATAGCCAGAGTCTTAGAAATTTGTGCAGGTTGATTATTTCTTAATGTGAATAGTCATGGGAAAAATGGGCGTGGTCGGACCAGTAAGCGTGTCAGCTCCCATACAAAGTAAATATTTAATATCATATATCTACAGTTCTATAATAGCCAGAGCGTTAGAAATTTGTACACAATGATTATTCGTTAACCTGAATAGTCATGGGAAAAATGGGCGTGATCGGACCAGTGGGCGTGTCAGCTCCCATACAAAGTAAATATTTAATATCATATATCATATATCTACAGTTCTATAATAGCCAGAGTCTTAGCAATTTGTGCAGGTTGATTATTTCTTAATGTGAATAGTCATGGGAAAAATGGGCGTGATCGGACCAGTGGGCGTGTCAGCTCCCATACAAGTAAATATTTAATATTATATATCTACAGTTCTGTAATAGCCAGAGTCTTAAAAATTTGTGCACGTTGATTATTCCTTAATGTGAATAGTCATGGGAAAAATGGGCGTGATCGGACCAGCGGGCGTGTCACCTCCGATACAAAGTAAATATTTAATACCATATATCTACAGTTCTATAACAGCCAGAGTCTTAGAAATTGTGCACGTTGATTATTTGTTAATGTGAATAGTTATGGGAAAAATGGGCGTGATCGGATCAGTGGGCGTGTCAGCTCCCATACAAAGTAAATATATAATATGATATATCTACAGTTCTATAATAGCCAGAGTCTTAGAAATTTGTGCACGTTGATTATTCGTTAATCTGAATAGTCATGGGAAAAATGGGCGTGATCAGACCAGTGGGCGTGTCAGCTCCCATACAAAGTAAATATTTAATATCATATATCTACAGTTCTATAATAGCCAGAGTCTTAGAAATTTGTGCAGGTTGATTATTTCTTAATGTGAATAGTCATGGGAAAAATGGGCGTGATCGGACCAGTGGCGTGTCAGCTCCCATACAAAGTAAATAATTAATATCATATATCTACAGTTCTATACTAGCCAGAGTCTGAGAAATTTGTGCACATTGATTATTCCTTAATGTGAATAGTCATGGGAAAAATGGGCGTGATCGGACCAGAGGGCGTGTCAGCTCCCATACAAAGTAAATATTTAATATCATATATCTACAGTTTTATAATAGCCAGAGTCTTAAACATTTCTGCACGTTGATTATTTGTTAATGTGAATAGTCATGGGAAAAATGGGCGTGATCGGACCAGTGGGCGTGTCAGCTCCCATACAAAGTAAATATTTAATATCATATATCTACAGTTGTATAATAGCCAGAGTCTTAGAAATTTGTGCGCGTTGATTATTTCTTAATGTGAATAGTCATGGGAAAAATGGGCGTGATCGGACAAGTGGGCGTGTCAGCGCTCATACAAAGTAAATATTTAATATCATATATCTCCAGTTCTATAATAGCCAGAGTCTTAGAAATTTGTGCATGTTGATTATTTGTTAATGTGAATAGTCATGGGAAAAATGGGCGTGATCGGACCAGTGGGCGTGTCAGCGCTCATACAAAGTAAATATTTAATATCATATATCTACAGTTCTATAATAGCCAGTCTTAGAAATTTGTGCAGGTTGATTATTTCTTAATGTGAATAGTTATGGGAAAAATGGGCGTGATCGGACCAGTGGCCGTGTCAGCTCCCATACAAAGTAAATATTTAATATCATATATCTACAGTTCTATAATAGCCAGAGTCTTAGAAATTTGTGCAGGTTGATTATTTCTTAACGTGAATAGTCATGGGAAAAATGGGCGTGATCGGACCACTGGGCGTGTCAGGTCCCATACAAAGTAAATATTTAATATCATATATCTACAGTTCTATAATAGCCAGAGTCTTAGAAATTTGTGCACGTTGATTATTTATTAATCTGAATAGTCATGGGAAAAATGGGCGTGATCCGACCAGTGGGCGTGTCAGGTCCCATACAAAGTAAATATTTAATATCATACATCTACAGTTCTATAATAGCCAGAGTCTTAGAAATTTGTGCATGTTGATTATTTGTTAATGTGAATAGTCATGGAAAAAATAAGCGTGATCAGACCAGTGGGCGTGTCAGGTCCCATACAAAGTAAATATTTAATATCATATATCTACAGTTCTATAATAGCCAGAGTCTTAGAAATTTGTGCACGTTGATTATTTATTAATCTGAATAGTCATGGGAAAAATGGGCGTGATCCGACCAGTGGGCGTGTCAGGTCCCATATACAAAGTAAATATTTAATATCATACATCTACAGTTCTATAATAGCCAGAGTCTTAGAAATTTGTGCAGGTTGATTATTTCTTAATGTGAATAGTCATGGGAAAAATGGGCGTGATCGGACCAGTGGGCGTGTCAGGTCCCATACAAAGTAAATATTTAATATCATATATCTACAGTTCTATAATAGCCAGAGTCTTAGAAATTTGTGCACGTTGATTATTTATTAATCTGAATAGTCATGGGAAAAATGGGCGTGATCCGACCAGTGGGCGTGTCAGGTCCCATTACAAAGTAAATATTTAATATCATACATTCTACAGTTCTATAATAGCCAGAGTCTTAGAAATTTGTGCAGGTTGATTATTTCTTAATGTGAATAGTCATGGGAAAAATGGGCGTGATCGGACCAGTGGGCGTGTCAGCTCCCATACAAAGTAAATATTTAATATCATATATCTACAGTTCTATACTAGCTAGAGTCTTAGAAATTTGTGAACGTTGATTATTTCTTAATGTGACTAGTCATGGGAAAAATGGGCGTGATCGGACCAGTGGCCGTGTCAGCTCCCATACAAAGTAAATATTTAATATTATATATCTACAGTTCTATAATAGCCAGAGTATTAGAAATTTGTGCACGTTGATTATTTCTTAATGTGAATAGTTCTGGAAAAAATGGGCGTGATCGGACCAGTGGGCGTATCACCTCCCATACAAAGTAAATATTTAATATCATATATCTACAGTTCTATAATAGCCAGAGTCTTAGAAATTTGTGCACGTTGATTATTTGTTAATGTGAATAGTCATGGGAAAAATGGGCGTGATCGGACCAGTGGGCGTGTCAGGTCCCATACAAAGTAAATATTTCATATCATATATCTACAGTTCTATAATAGCCAGAATCTTAGAAATTTGTGCACGTTGATTATTTGTTAATGTGAATAGTCATGGGAAAAATGGGCGTGATCGGACCAGTGGGCGTGTCAGGTCCCATACAAAGTAAATATTTCATATCATATATCTACAGTTCTATAATAGCCAGAGTCTTAGAAATTTGTGCACGTTGATTATTTGTTCATGTGAAAAATGGGCGTGATCGGACCAGTGGGCGTGTCATATATCTACAGTTCTATAACAGCCAGAGTCTTAGACATTTGTGCACGTTGATTATTTGTTAATGTGAATAGTCATGGGAAAAATGGGCGTGATCGTACCAGTGGCCGTGTCAGCTCCCATACAAAGTAAATATTTAATATCATATATCATATATCTACAGTTCTGTAATAGCCAGAGTCTTAGAAATTTGTGCAGGTTGATTATTTCTTAATGTGAATAGTCATTGGAAAAATGGGCGTGATCGGACCAGTGGGCGTGTCAGCTCCCATACAAGTAAATATTTAATATTATATATCTACAGTTCTATAATAGCCAGAGTCTTAAACATTTGTGCACGTTGATTATTCCTTAATGTGAATAGTCATGGGAAAAATGGGAGTGATCGGACCAGTGGGCGTGTCACCTCCGATACAAAGTAAATATTTAATATCATATATCTACAGTTCTATAACAGCCAGAGTCTTAGAAATTTGTGCACGTTGATTATTTGTTAATGTGAATAGTTATGGGAAAAATAGGCGTGATCGGATCAGTGGGCGTGTCAGCTCCCATACAAAGTAAATATATAATATCATATATCTACAGTTCTATAATAGCCAGAGTCTTAGAAATTTGTGCAGGTTGATTATTTCTTATTGTGAATAGTCATGGGAAAAATGGGCGTGGTCGGACCAGTAAGCGTGTCAGCTCCCATACAAAGTAAATATTTAATATCATATATCTACAGTTCTATAATAGCCAGAGTGTTAGAAATTTGTGCACGTTGATTATTCGTTAATCTGAATAGTCATGGGAAAAATGGGCGTGATCGGACCAGTGGGCGTGTCAGCTCCCATACAAAGTAAATATTTAATATCATATATCTACAGTTCTATAATAGCCAGAGTCTTAGAAATTTGTGCAGGTTGATTATTTCTTAATGTGAATAGTCATGGGAAAAATGGGCGTGATCGGACCAGTGGGCGTGTCAGCTCCCATACAAAGTAAATAATTAATATCATATATCTACAGTTCTATACTAGCCAGAGTCTTAGAAATTTGTGCACGTAGATTATTTCTTAATGTGAATAGTCATGGGAAAAATGGGCGTGATCGTACCAGTGGCCGTGTCAGCTCCCATACAAAGTAAATATTTAATATTATATATCTACAGTTCTATAATAGCCAGAGTCTGAGAAATTTGTGCACATTGATTATTCCTTAATGTGAATAGACATGGGAGAAATGGGCGTGATCGGACCAGTGGGCGTGTCACCTCCCATACAAAGTAAATATTTAATATCATATATCTACAGTTCTATAACAGCCAGAGTCTTAGAAATTTGTCCACGTTGAGTATTTGTTAATGTGAATAGTCATTGGAAAAATGGGCGTGATCGGACCAGAGGGCGTGTCAGCTCCCATACAAAGTAAATATTTAATATCATATATCTACAGTTTTATAATAGCCAGAGTCTTAAACATTTCTGCACGTTGATTATTTGTTAATGTGAATAGTCATGGGAAAAATGGGCGTGATCGGACCAGTGGGCGTGTCAGCTCCCATACAAAGTAATTATTTAATATCATATATCTACAGTTGTATAATAGCCAGTCTTAGAAATTTGTGCAGGTTGATTATTTCTTAATGCGATTAGTCATGGGAAAAATGGGCGTGATCGGACCAGTGGGCGTGTCAGCTCCCATACAAAGTAAATATTTAATATCATATATCTACAGTTCTATAATAGCCAGAGTGTTAGAAATTTGTGCACGTTGATTATTCGTTAATCTGAATAGTCATGGGAAAAATGGGCGTGATCGGACCAGTGGGCGTGTCAGCGCTCATACAAAGTAAATATTTAATATCATATATCTCCAGTTCTATAATAGCCAGAGTCATAGAAATTTGTGCACGTTGATTATTCCTTAATTTGAATAGTCATGAGAAAAATGGGCGTGATCGGACCAGTGGGCGTGTCAGCTCCCATACAAAGTAAATATTTAATATTATATATCTACAGTTCTATAATAGCCAGAGTCTTAAACATTTGTGCACGTTGATTATTCCTTAATGTGTATAGTCATGGAAAAATGGGCGTGATCGAACCAGTGGGCGTGTCAGCTCCCATACAGAGTAAATATTTAATATCATATATCTACAGTTCTATAATAGCCAGAGTCTTAGAAATTTGTGCAGGTTGATTATTTCTTAATGTGAATAGTCATTGGAAAAATGGGCGTGATCGGACCAGTGGGCGTGTCAGCTCCCATACAAGTAAATATTTAATATTATATATCTACAGTTCTATAATAGCCAGAGTCTTAAACATTTGTGCACTTTGATTATTCCTTAATGTGAATAGTCATGGGAAAAATGGGAGTGATCGGACCAGTGGGCGTGTCACCTCCGATACAAAGTAAATATTTAATATCATATATCTACAGTTCTATAACAGCCAGAGTCTTAGAAATTTGTGCACGTTGATTATTTGTTAATGTGAATAGTTATGGGAAAAATAGGCGTGATCGGATCAGTGGGCGTGTCAGCTCCCATACAAAGTAAATATATAATATCATATATCTACAGTTCTATAATAGCCAGAGTCTTAGAAATTTGTGCAGGTTGATTATTTCTTATTGTGAATAGTCATGGGAAAAATGGGCGTGGTCGGACCAGTAAGCGTGTCAGCTCCCATACAAAGTAAATATTTAATATCATATATCTACAGTTCTATAATAGCCAGAGTGTTAGAAATTTGTGCACGTTGATTATTCGTTAATCTGAATAGTCATGGGAAAAAATGGGCGTGATCGGACCAGTGGGCGTGTCAGCTCCCATACAAAGTAAATATTTAATATCATATATCTACAGTTCTATAATAGCCAGAGTCTTAGAAATTTGTGCAGGTTGATTATTTCTTAATGTGAATAGTCATGGGAAAAATGGGCGTGATCGGACCAGTGGGCGTGTCAGCTCCCATACAAAGTAAATAATTAATATCATATATCTACAGTTCTATACTAGCCAGAGTCTTAGAAATTTGTGCACGTAGATTATTTCTTAATGTGAATAGTCATGGGAAAAATGGGCGTGATCGTACCAGTGGCCGTGTCAGCTCCCATACAAAGTAAATATTTAATATTATATATCTACAGTTCTATAATAGCCAGAGTCTGAGAAATTTGTGCACATTGATTATTCCTTAATGTGAATAGACATGGGAGAAATGGGCGTGATCGGACCAGTGGGCGTGTCACCTCCCATACAAAGTAAATATTTAATATCATATATCTACAGTTCTATAACAGCCAGAGTCTTAGAAATTTGTCCACGTTGAGTATTTGTTAATGTGAATAGTCATTGGAAAAATGGGCGTGATCGGACCAGAGGGCGTGTCAGCTCCCATACAAAGTAAATATTTAATATCATATATCTACAGTTTTATAATAGCCAGAGTCTTAAACATTTCTGCACGTTGATTATTTGTTAATGTGAATAGTCATGGGAAAAATGGGCGTGATCGGACCAGTGGGCGTGTCAGCTCCCATACAAAGTAATTATTTAATATCATATATCTACAGTTGTATAATAGCCAGTCTTAGAAATTTGTGCAGGTTGATTATTTCTTAATGCGATTAGTCATGGGAAAAATGGGCGTGATCGGACCAGTGGGCGTGTCAGCTCCCATACAAAGTAAATATTTAATATCATATATCTACAGTTCTATAATAGCCAGAGTGTTAGAAATTTGTGCACGTTGATTATTCGTTAATCTGAATAGTCATGGGAAAAATGGGCGTGATCGGACCAGTGGGCGTGTCAGCGCTCATACAAAGTAAATATTAATATCATATATCTCCAGTTCTATAATAGCCAGAGTCATAGAAATTTGTGCACGTTGATTATTCCTTAATGTGAATAGTTATGGGAAAAATGGGCGTGATCGGACCAGTGGCCGTGTCAGCTCCCATACAAAGTAAATATTTAATATCATATATCTACAGTTCTATAATAGCCAGAGTCTTAGAAATTTGTGCACGTTGATTATTCCTTAATTTGAATAGTCATGATAAAAATGGGCGTGATCGGACCAGTGGGCGTGTCAGCTCCCATACAAAGTAAATATATAATATCATATATCTACAGTTCCATAATAGCCAGAGTCTTAGAAATTTGTGCAGGTTGATTTTTTCTTAATGTGAATAGTCATGGGAAAAATGGGCGTGATCGGACCAGTGGGCGTGTCACCTCCCATACAAAGTAAATATTTAATATCATATATCTACAGTTCTATAACAGCCAGAGTCTTAGAAATTTGTGCACGTTGATTATTTATTAATCTGAATAGTCATGGGAAAAATGGGCGTGATCGGACCAGTGGGCGTGTCAGGTCCCATACAAAGTAAATATTTAATATCATACATCTACAGTTCTATAATAGCCAGAGTCTTAGAAATTTGTGCATGTTGATTATTTGTTAATGTGAATAGTCATGGAAAAAATAAGCGTGATCGGACCAGTGGGCGTGTCAGCTCCCATACAAAGTAAATATTTAATATCATATATCTACAGTTCTATAATAGCCAGAGTCTTAGAAATTTGTGCAGGTTGATTATTTCTTAATGTGAATAGTCATGGGAAAAATGGGCGTGATCGGACCAGTGGGCGTGTCAGCTCCCATACAAAGTAAATATTTAATATCATATATCTACAGTTCTATACTAGCCAGAGTCTTAGAAATTTGTGAACGTTGATTATTTCTTAATGTGACTAGTCATGGGAAAAATGGGAGTGATCGGACCAGTGGCCGTGTCAGCTCCCATACAAAGTAAATATTTAATATTATATATCTACAGTTCTATAATAGCCAGAGTATTAGAAATTTGTGCACGTTGATTATTTCTTAATGTGAATAGTTATGGAAAAAATGGGCGTGATCGGACCAGTGGGCGTATCACCTCCCATACAAAGTAAATATTTAATATCATATACATATCTACAGTTCTATAATAGCCAGAGTCTTAGAAATTTTGTGCAGGTTGATTATTTCTTAATGTGAATAGTTATGGGAAAAATGGGCGTGATCGGACCAGTGGGCGTGTCAGGTCCCATACAAAGTAAATATTTCATATCATATATCTACAGTTCTATAATAGCCAGAGTCTTAGAAATTTGTGCACGTTGATTATTTGTTAATGTGAATAGTCATGGGAAAAATGGGCGTGATCGGACCAGTGGGCGTGTCAGGTCCCATACAAAGTAAATATTTCATATCATATATCTACAGTTCTATAATAGCCAGAGTCTTAGAAATTTGTGCACGTTGATTATTTGTTCATGTGAAAAATGGGCGTGATCGGACCAGTGGGCGTGTCATATATCTACAGTTCTATAACAGCCAGAGTCTTAGAAATTTGTGTACGTTGATTATTTGTTAATGTGAATAGTTATGGGAAAAATGGGCGTGATCGGACAAGTGGGCGTGTCAGCTCCCATACAAAGTAAATATATAATATCATATATCTACAGTTCTATAATAGCCAGAGTCTTAGAAATTTGTGCAGGTTGATTATTTCTTAATGTGAATAGTCATGGGAAAAATGGGCGTGGTCGGACCAGTAAGCGTGTCAGCTCCCATACAAAGTAAATATTTAATATCATATATCTACAGTTCTATAATAGCCAGAGTTTTAGAAATTTGTGCACGTTGATTATTCGTTAATCTGAATAGTCATGGGAAAAATGGGCGTGATCGGACCAGTGGGCGTGTCAGCTCCCATACAAAGTAAATATTTAATATCATATATCATATATCTACAGTTCTATAATAGCCAGAGTCTTAGAAATTTGTGCACGTTGATTATTTCTTAATGTGATTAGTCATGGGAAAAATGGGCGTGATCGGACCAGTGGGCGTGTCAGCTCCCATACAAAGTAAATAATTAATATCATATATCTACAGTTCTATACTAGCCAGAGTCTTAGAAATTTGTGCACGTTGATTATTTCTTAATGTGAATAGTCATGGGAAAAATGGGCGTGATCGTACCAGTGGCCGTGTCAGCTCCCATACAAAGTAAATATTTAATATTATATATCTACAGTTCTATAATAGCCAGAGTCTGAGAAATTTGTGCACATTGATTATTCCTTAATGTGAATAGTCATGGGAAAAATGGGCGTGATCGGACCAGTGGGCGTGTCACCTCCCATACAAAGTAAATATTTAATATCATATATCTACAGTTCTATAACAGCCAGAGTCTTAGAAATTTGTGCAGGTTGATTATTTCTTAATGTGAATAGTCATGGGAAAAAATGGGCGTGATCGGACCAGTGGGCGTGGCAGCTCCCATACAAGTAAATATTTAATATTATATATCTACAGTTCTATAATAGCCAGAGTCTTAAAAATTTGTGCACGTTGATTATTCCTTAATGTGTATAGTCATGGGAAAAATGGGCGTGATCGGACCAGTGGGCGTGTCAGCTCCCATACAAGTAAATATTTAATATTATATATCTACAGTTCTATAATAGCCAGAGTCTTAAACATTTGTGCACGTTGATTATTCCTTAATGTGAATAGTCATGGGAAAAATGGGCGTGATCGGACCAGTGGGCGTGTCACCTCCGATACAAAGTAAATATTTAATATTATATATCTACAGTTCTATAATAGCCAGAGTCTGAGAAATTTGTGCACATTGATTATTCCTTAATGTGAATAGTCATGGGAAAAATGGGCGTGATCGGACCAGTGGGCGTGTCACCTCCCATACAAAGTAAATATTTAATATCATATATCTACAGTTCTATAACAGCCAGAGTCTTAGAAATTTGTGCAGGTTGATTATTTCTTAATGTGAATAGTCATGGGAAAAATGGGCGTGATCGGACCAGTGGGCGTGTCAGCTCCCATACAAGTAAATATTTAATATTATATATCTACAGTTCTATAATAGCCAGAGTCTTAAAAATTTGTGCACGTTGATTATTCCTTAATGTGTATAGTCATGGGAAAAATGGGCGTGATCGAACCAGTGGGCGTGTGAGCTCCCATACAGAGTAAATATTTAATATCATATATCATATATCTACAGTTCTATAATAGCCAGAGTCTTAGAAATTTGTGCAGGTTGATTATTTCTTAATGTGAATAGTCATGGGAAAAATGGGCGTGATCGGACCAGTGGGCGTGTCAGCTCCCATACAAGTAAATATTTAATATTATATATCTACAGTTCTATAATAGCCAGAGTCTTAAACATTTGTGCACGTTGATTATTCCTTAATGTGAATAGTCATGGGAAAAATGGGCGTGATCGGACCAGTGGGCGTGTCACCTCCGATACAAAGTAAATATTTAATATCATATATCTACAGTTCTATAACAGCCAGAGTCTTAGAAATTTGTGCACGTTGATTATTTGTTAATGTGAATAGTTATGGGAAAAATGGGCGTGATCGGATCAGTGGGCGTGTCAGCTCCCATACAAAGTAAATATATAATATCATATATCTACAGTTCTATAATAGCCAGAGTCTTAGAAATTTGTGCACGTTGATTATTTGTTAATGTGAATAGTCATGGGAAAAAATGGGCGTGATCGGACCAGTGGGCGTGTCAGCTCCCATACAAAGTAAATATTTAATATCATATATCTACAGTTCTATAATAGCCAGAGTGTTAGAAATTTGTGCACGTTGATTATTCGTTAATCTGAATAGTCATGGGAAAAATGGGCGTGATCGGACCAGTGGGCGTGTCAGCGCTCATACAAAGTAAATATTTAATATCATATATCTCCAGTTCTATAATAGCCAGAGTCATAGAAATTTGTGCACGTTGATTATTCCTTAATGTGAATAGTTATGGGAAAAATGGGCGTGATCGGACCAGTGGCCGTGTCAGCTCCCATACAAAGTAAATATTTAATATCATATATCTACAGTTCTATAATAGCCAGAGTCTTAGAAATTTGTGCACGTTGATTATTCCTTAATTTGAATAGTCATGATAAAAATGGGCGTGATCGGACCAGTGGGCGTGTCAGCTCCCATACAAAGTAAATATATAATATCATATATCTACAGTTCCATAATAGCCAGAGTCTTAGAAATTTGTGCAGGTTGATTTTTTCTTAATGTGAATAGTCATGGGAAAAATGGGCGTGATCGGACCAGTGGGCGTGTCACCTCCCATACAAAGTAAATATTTAATATCATATATCTACAGTTCTATAACAGCCAGAGTCTTAGAAATTTGTGCACGTTGATTATTTATTAATCTGAATAGTCATGGGAAAAATGGGCGTGATCGGACCAGTGGGCGTGTCAGGTCCCATACAAAGTAAATATTTAATATCATACATCTACAGTTCTATAATAGCCAGAGTCTTAGAAATTTGTGCATGTTGATTATTTGTTAATGTGAATAGTCATGGAAAAAATAAGCGTGATCGGACCAGTGGGCGTGTCAGCTCCCATACAAAGTAAATATTTAATATCATATATCTACAGTTCTATAATAGCCAGAGTCTTAGAAATTTGTGCAGGTTGATTATTTCTTAATGTGAATAGTCATGGGAAAAATGGGCGTGATCGGACCAGTGGGCGTGTCAGCTCCCATACAAAGTAAATATTTAATATCAT
Organism: Delia radicum; assembly: GCA_021234595.1. Lineage (NCBI taxonomy): Eukaryota > Metazoa > Arthropoda > Insecta > Diptera > Anthomyiidae > Delia > Delia radicum. The sequence goes on along the minus strand of JAEKOY010000068.1, from coordinate 20,902 downwards.
ATATCTACAGTTCTATACTAGCCAGAGTCTTAGAAATTTGTGAACGTTGATTATTTCTTAATGTGACTAGTCATGGGAAAAATGGGAGTGATCGGACCAGTGGCCGTGTCAGCTCCCATACAAAGTAAATATTTAATATTATATATCTACAGTTCTATAATAGCCAGAGTATTAGAAATTTGTGCACGTTGATTATTTCTTAATGTGAATAGTTATGGAAAAAATGGGCGTGATCGGACCAGTGGGCGTATCACCTCCCATACAAAGTAAATATTTAATATCATATACATATCTACAGTTCTATAATAGCCAGAGTCTTAGAAATTTTGTGCAGGTTGATTATTTCTTAATGTGAATAGTTATGGGAAAAATGGGCGTGATCGGACCAGTGGGCGTGTCAGGTCCCATACAAAGTAAATATTTCATATCATATATCTACAGTTCTATAATAGCCAGAGTCTTAGAAATTTGTGCACGTTGATTATTTGTTAATGTGAATAGTCATGGGAAAAATGGGCGTGATCGGACCAGTGGGCGTGTCAGGTCCCATACAAAGTAAATATTTCATATCATATATCTACAGTTCTATAATAGCCAGAGTCTTAGAAATTTGTGCACGTTGATTATTTGTTCATGTGAAAAATGGGCGTGATCGGACCAGTGGGCGTGTCATATATCTACAGTTCTATAACAGCCAGAGTCTTAGAAATTTGTGTACGTTGATTATTTGTTAATGTGAATAGTTATGGGAAAAATGGGCGTGATCGGACAAGTGGGCGTGTCAGCTCCCATACAAGTAAATATATAATATCATATATCTACAGTTCTATAATAGCCAGAGTCTTAGAAATTTGTGCAGGTTGATTATTCTTAATGTGAATAGTCATGGGAAAAATGGGCGTGGTCGGACCAAGTAAGCGTGTCAGCTCCCATACAAAGTAAATATTTAATATCATATATCTACAGTTCTATAATAGCCAGAGTTTTAGAAATTTGTGCACGTTGATTATTCGTTAATCTGAATAGTCATGGGAAAAAATGGGCGTGATCGGACCAGTGGGCGTGTCAGCTCCCATACAAAGTAAATATTTAATATCATATATCATATATCTACAGTTCTATAATAGCCAGAGTCTTAGAAATTTGTGCACGTTGATTATTTCTTAATGTGATTAGTCATGGGAAAAATGGGCGTGATCGGACCAGTGGGCGTGTCAGCTCCCATACAAGTAAATAATTAATATCATATATCTACAGTTCTATACTAGCCAGAGTCTTAGAAATTTGTGCACGTTGATTATTTCTTAATGTGAATAGTCATGGGAAAAATGGGCGTGATCGTACCAGTGGCCGTGTCAGCTCCCATACAAAGTAAATATTTAATATTATATATCTACAGTTCTATAATAGCCAGAGTCTGAGAAATTTGTGCACATTGATTATTCCTTAATGTGAATAGTCATGGGAAAAATGGGCGTGATCGGACCAGTGGGCGTGTCACCTCCCATACAAAGTAAATATTTAATATCATATATCTACAGTTCTATAACAGCCAGAGTCTTAGAAATTTGTGCAGGTTGATTATTTCTTAATGTGAATAGTCATGGGAAAAATGGGCGTGATCGGACCAGTGGGCGTGGCAGCTCCCATACAAGTAAATATTTAATATTATATATCTACAGTTCTATAATAGCCAGAGTCTTAAAAATTTGTGCACGTTGATTATTCCTTAATGTGTATAGTCATGGGAAAAATGGGCGTGATCGGACCAGTGGGCGTGTCAGCTCCCATACAAGTAAATATTTAATATTATATATCTACAGTTCTATAATAGCCAGAGTCTTAAACATTTGTGCACGTTGATTATTCCTTAATGTGAATAGTCATGGGAAAAATGGGCGTGATCGGACCAGTGGGCGTGTCACCTCCGATACAAAGTAAATATTTAATATTATATATCTACAGTTCTATAATAGCCAGAGTCTGAGAAATTTGTGCACATTGATTATTCCTTAATGTGAATAGTCATGGGAAAAATGGGCGTGATCGGACCAGTGGGCGTGTCACCTCCCATACAAAGTAAATATTTAATATCATATATCTACAGTTCTATAACAGCCAGAGTCTTAGAAATTTGTGCAGGTTGATTATTTCTTAATGTGAATAGTCATGGGAAAAATGGGCGTGATCGGACCAGTGGGCGTGTCAGCTCCCATACAAGTAAATATTTAATATTATATATCTACAGTTCTATAATAGCCAGAGTCTTAAAAATTTGTGCACGTTGATTATTCCTTAATGTGTATAGTCATGGGAAAAATGGGCGTGATCGAACCAGTGGGCGTGTGAGCTCCCATACAGAGTAAATATTTAATATCATATATCATATATCTACAGTTCTATAATAGCCAGAGTCTTAGAAATTTGTGCAGGTTGATTATTTCTTAATGTGAATAGTCATGGGAAAAATGGGCGTGATCGGACCAGTGGGCGTGTCAGCTCCCATACAAGTAAATATTTAATATTATATATCTACAGTTCTATAATAGCCAGAGTCTTAAACATTTGTGCACGTTGATTATTCCTTAATGTGAATAGTCATGGGAAAAATGGGCGTGATCGGACCAGTGGGCGTGTCACCTCCGATACAAAGTAAATATTTAATATCATATATCTACAGTTCTATAACAGCCAGAGTCTTAGAAATTTGTGCACGTTGATTATTTGTTAATGTGAATAGTTATGGGAAAAATGGGCGTGATCGGATCAGTGGGCGTGTCAGCTCCCATACAAAGTAAATATATAATATCATATATCTACAGTTCTATAATAGCCAGAGTCTTAGAAATTTGTGCAGGTTGATTATTTCTTATTGTGAATAGTCATGGGAAAAATGGGTGTGGTCGGACCAGTAAGCGTGTCAGCTCCCATACAAAGTAAATATTTAATATCATATATCTACAGTTCTATAATAGCCAGAGTGTTAGAAATTTGTGCACGTTGATTATTCGTTAATCTGAATAGTCATGGGAAAAATGGGCGTGATCAGACCAGTGGGCGTGTCAGCTCCCATACAAAGTAAATATTTAATATCATATATCTACAGTTCTATAATAGCCAGATTCTTGGAAATTTGTGCAGGTTGATTATTTCTTAATGTGAATAGTCATGGGAAAAATGGGCGTGATCGGACCAGTGGGCGTGTCAGCTCCCATACAAAGTAAATAATTAATATCATATATCTACAGTTCTATACTAGCCAGAGTCTTAGAAATTTGTGCACGTAGATTATTTCTTAATGTGAATAGTCATGGGAAAATGGGCGTGATCGTACCAGTGGCCGTGTCAGCTCCCATACAAAGTAAATATTTAATATTATATATCTACAGTTCTATAATAGCCAGAGTCTGAGAAATTTGTGCACATTTATTATTCCTTAATGTGAATAGACATGAGAAAAATGGGCGTGATCGGACCAGTGGGCGTGTCACCTCCCATACAAAGTAAATATTTAATATCATATATCTACAGTTCTATAACAGCCAGAGTGAATAGTGAATAGTCATGGGAAAAAATGGGCGTGATCGGACCAGTGGGCGTGTCAGCTCCCATACAAAGTAAATAATTAATATCATATATCTACAGTTCTATACAAGCCAGAGTCTTAGAAATTTGTGCACGTTGAGTATTTGTTAATGTGAATAGTCATTGGAAAAATGGGCGTGATCGGACCAGAGGGCGTGTCAGCTCCCATACAAAGTAAATATTTAATATCATATATCTACAGTTTTATAATAGCCAGAGTCTTAAACATTTCTGCACGTTGATTATTTGTTAATGTGAATAGTCATGGGAAAAATGGGCGTGATCGGACCAGTGGGCGTGTCAGCTCCCATACAAAGTAATTATTTAATATCATATATCTACAGTTGTATAATAGCCAGTCTTAGAAATTTGTGCAGGTTGATTATTTCTTAATGCGATTAGTCATGGGAAAAATGGGCGTGAACTGACCAGTGGGCGTGTCAGCTCCCATACAAAGTAAATATTTAATATCATATATCTACAGTTGTATAATAGCCAGAGTCTTAGAAATTTGTGCACGTTGATTATTTCTTAATGTGAGTAGTCATGGGAAAAATGGGCGTGATCGGACCAGTGGGCGTGTCAGCGCTCATACAAAGTAAATATTTAATATCATATATCTCCAGTTCTATAATAGCCAGAGTCATAGAAATTTGTGCACGTTGATTATTCCTTAATGTGAATAGTCATGGGAAAAATAGGCGTGATCGGACCAGTGGCCGTGTCAGCTCCCATACAAAGTAAATATTTAATATCATATATCTACAGTTCTATAATAGCCAGTCTTAGAAATTTGTGCAGGTTGATTATTTCTTAATGTGAATAGTTATGGGAAAAATGGGCGTGATCGGACCAGTGGCCGTGTCAGCTCCCATACAAAGTAAATATTTAATATCATATATCTACAGTTCTATAATAGCCAGAGTCTTAGAAATTTGTGCACGTCGATTATTCCTTAATTTGAATAGTCATGAGAAAAATGGTCGTGATCGGACCAGTGGGCGTGTCAGCTCCCATACAAAGTAAATATATAATATCATATATCTACAGTTCCATAATAGCCAGAGTCTTAGAAATTTGTGCAGGTTGATTTTTTCTTAATGTGAATAGTCATGGGAAAAATGGGCGTGATCGGACCAGTGGGCGTGTCAGGTCCCATACAAAGTAAATATTTAATATCATATATCTACAGTTCTATAACAGCCAGAGTCTTAGAAATTTGTGCACGTTGATTATTTATTAATCTGAATAGTCATGGGAAAAATAGGGCTTGATCGGACCAGTGGGCGTGTCAGGTCCTATACAAAGTAAATATTTAATATCATACATCTACAGTTCTATAATAGCCAGAGTCTTAGAAATTTGTGCATGTTGATTATTTGTTAATGTGAATAGTCATGGAAAAAATAAGCGTGATCGGACCAGTGGGCGTGTCAGCTCCCATACAAAGTAAATATTTAATATCATATATCTACAGTTCTATAATAGCCAGAGTCTTAGAAATTTGTGCAGGTTGATTATTTCTTAATGTGAATAGTCATGGGAAAAATGGGCGTGATCGGACCAGTGGGCGTGTCAGCTCCCATACAAAGTAAATATTTAATATCATATATCTACAGTTCTACACTAGCCAGAGTCTTAGAAATTTGTGAACGTTGATTATTTCTTAATGTGACTAGTCATGGGAAAAATGGGCGTGATCGGACCTGTGGCCGTGTCAGCTCCCATACAAAGTAAATATTTAATATTATATATCTACAGTTCTATAATAGCCAGAGTATTAGAAATTTGTGCACGTTGATTATTTCTTAATGTGAATAGTTATGGAAAAAATGGGCGTGATCGGACCAGTGGGCGTATCACCTCCCATACAAAGTAAATATTTAATATCATATACATATCTACAGTTCTATAATAGCCAGAGTCTTAGAAATTTTGTGCAGGTTGATTATTTCTTAATGTGAATAGTTATGGGAAAAATGGGCGTGATCGGACCAGTGGGCGTGTCAGGTCCCATACAAAGTAAATATTTCATATCATATATCTACAGTTCTATAATAGCCAGAGTCTTAGAAATTTGTGCACGTTGTTTATTTGTTAATGTGAATAGTCATGGGAAAAATGGGCGTGATCGGACCAGTGGGCGTGTCAGGTCCCATACAAAGTAAATATTTCATATCATATATCTACAGTTCTATAATAGCCAGAGTCTTAGAAATTTGTGCACGTTGATTATTTGTTCATGTGAAAAATGGGCGTGATCGGACCAGTGGGCGTGTCATATATCTACAGTTCTATAACAGCCAGAGTCTTAGAAATTTGTGTACGTTGATTATTTGTTAATGTGAATAGTTATGGGAAAAATGGTCGTGATCGGACCAGTGGGCGTGTCAGCTCCCATACAAAGTAAATATTTGAATATCATATATCTACAGTTCTATAATAGCCAGAGTCTTAGAAATTTTTCCAGGTTGATTATTTCTTAATGTGAATAGTCATGGGAAAAATGGGCGTGATCGGATCAGTGGGCGTGTCAGCTCCCATACAAGTAAATATTTAATATTATATATCTACAGTTCTATAATAGCCAGAGTCTTAAAAATTTCTGCACGTTGATTATTTGTTAATGTGAATAGTCATGGGAAAAATGGGCGTGATCGGACCAGTGGGCGTGTCAGCTCCCATACAAAGTAATTATTTAATATCATATATCTACAGTTGTATAATAGCCAGTCTTAGAAATTTGTGCAGGTTGATTATTTCTTAATTCGATTAGTCATGGGAAAAATGGGCGTGAACTGACCAGTGGGCGTGTCAGCTCCCATACAAAGTAAATATTTAATATCATATATCTACAGTTGTATAATAGCCAGAGTCTTAGAAATTTGTGCACGTTGATTATTTCTTAATGTGAGTAGTCATGGGAAAAATGGGCGTGATCGGACCAGTGGGCGTGTCAGCGCTCATACAAAGTAAATATTTAATATCATATATCTCCAGTTCTATAATAGCCAGAGTCATAGTGTAGCTAATAAATTAGTTATAAGCGATAGATATTCGCCATTTAACATTTAAGGAAATAGGCGAGTTCAATTTGGTTATAGATTTCAATATGTTTTATTCAAGTGAAAGTTACAGGTTTATATAGTAAAATTAAAGTAAAATTATTGTCTACTTAGCATAATATAATAATTAGGTCAATATAATAACGTAACATAAAATACCATACAATACAATAGAATGCTTCACTATTAGTTAAGTTCAATGTCTGTATATCAGTTAGAACAAGGAAACATGATCACCGCTTGATGGTTTGTACATTCATTCAAAACAATGTTATATGAGATTATGCCATTTATGAATATGACGGTATATGCGACTGTCATATCCGCTACACCTCCATTTTCTGGAAGAATGTTTCATACGCTATTAAGCATATGAATATTCTTTACTCATTGTTACCTTGGTCTAAATTCAATGACAGATTACATATCATCTTGAAAATATTATTTTATTTTTTTTTTTTTTCAATATTTTTTTTTTTATTATTATTATTTTTTTTTTTTTTTTAATATATTGGTTATTTTTATTATTTTACTTTTTATATATATTGGTTATTTTTATTATTTTACTTTTTATATATTGGTTATTTTTATTATTTTACTTTTTATATATTGGTGCACCAAACTTATCGTTGTTTAATGATATATGTTTTTAACTCATCTTTTTTTTGTATATTATGTTGAGAAATAATGATTTTGTGAAAAGATAAAAAAATTACTTGTTTCAATTAAAAGTTTAATTCTATTCCTGTGAACCTTCTGCTTCTTATTTCCCTTAGTTTCTAATAATATGTTATCGTTATCACCTATTTCTATAATCTTATACGGGCCCTCATATATATTGTCTAACTTATGTCCTACCTCATTTCTTAATAAAACCAAATCTCCTAAATTTAAATCTAACTGTTCTGAATTTATATCATAAAATTGTTTCTGCTTAACCTTAGCCTTATCTAGTAGTAATCTTGCTCTCTTGTATGCAATTTCTAACCTATACTTCACTTCTTTACTATAATCATCTATATTATAAATAGGATCTATTCTATCTATACTATTAAAATAATGAAAACCATGAGGTATCCGTCCAAAAATTAGCTCGTATGGACAGTAACCGTGAACTGCCGATGGGGTGGTGTTAAAACAATATGTAAAGTATCTAAGCCATTCGTCCCAATCGTCTCGTTTAATCGATATATATGAACGTATATATTCGTTGAAAGTTCGGTGACTGCGTTCCACAGTACCTAGAGTCTGATGGTGATATGCAGTAGAGGTAATATTCTTGATTTTCATATATTTACACAAATCCGTTATTATTGAGTTCTTATACTCTGTTCCCATATCCGATATGAACGTCTTCATTGGACCGTAGCATAGTATAAAATACTCAAATATAGCCTTTGCAACTGTGCTTGCACTCTTGTTCGATATTGGTATGGCCACTAAATATTTAGTTAGGTCACATATTAATGTGACAATATACTCATTACCATTTTCCGTCTTTGGTAATGGACCAATGGTATCCACTAATACGATGTCGAATGCAGTTGCTGGGGTTTCTGTCAGTATCATTGGTGTCTTAGTATGTGTTGTTATCTTAGCTTTTTGACATTTTAGGCATGTTTTGATATATTTTTTCACGTGTGAAGGCATACCTCTCCACTTGTAATGTCTTCTAATTTTTGCTAATGTTCTTGATATCCCACAGTGGCCGCCTTCCGCTGGATTATCATGATATGTAGTTAATATCTCTTTTATTTTATTATCATCTTTAGCATCAATTATGGTCACCTTTGGCAGTAGCGCTACTGTTAATTTTTTCAAATAATCATTGCCCTTTCTTTTGAATTCATTTATAGATACAAATTTAAAAATTTCTTCATCGGGTGCCATTTTTAATTTTTCAAGATTCAGCTTACCGGCTTCTTTTTTCAAGCCTTAGGAAAAATCCTCCTAGGTCCAATTTCCCATTAGTACACAGATCTTCAACATTTATTCGCTTCAATATTAATTTTCCATGCTTCAATAAGCATCTTCCTGGAGTTAATATTAACTTTACTAGCTTTTTAACGTCATCATATTGTATGACTTCATATATATTGGGCTTTTCTTTTATATTTTCATGATGCTTTTGTTTAGTTACTTTTTCGTTCTTTCTGGTGTCGGACCTTGTGGTCACTTTATTTATTACTAATACATTTTTGTGTAATTCTTTAAATTCTTCAATGCTTATTCTTGATAAAGCATCAGCAACGTAATTTTCTTTACCCTTGAGATACTCAACTGTAAAATCATACTCTTCCAAGTCCAAACGCATTCTTGTTAATTTTGAACTTGGATTTTTCATCGAGAATAGGTATGACAAAGGTCTATGATCGGTCTTTACAAGAAAACGTGTTCCGTAGATATATGGTCTGAAATGTAGTATGGCCCAATGGATAGCTATGAGCTCTTGCTCGATTGTTGATTTGTTGCTCTCTCCTTGTGTGAATGTTTTCGAGGCATATGCTATAGGTAGATGTTTGCCATTGTACTCCTGACTTAATACCGCTCCGCAAGCGTGCTTACTGGCGTCAGTTGTTATACAAAATTCCTTATCAAAGTTTGGATATTGTAGAAGGGTTGGTAGCATTAATGCTTTCTTTAAGTAAAGAAATGCGTTATTACATTCTTCTGTCCACTCGAATGGTACGTTTTTCTTGCACAGACGCGTAATGTGGCGTGAATGAAGAGAGAAGTTCTTAATAAACCTTCGGTAGTAATTACAAAACGCAATAAATCGTCTTGCACTATTTGCGTCAGTTGGAACTGGATATTTCCTAATTGCTTCGTATTTTCCATCATCCGGCAGAATGCCCTTATCTGTACATTTATGCCCAAGAAAAGTTACTTCATGTCTAAAGAATGAACATTTTTCAGGATGCAACTTTAGATTATATTTTCTGCATAGATCAAAAACGCTTTTCAAGTTATTTATCATTTGTCTCTCCGATCGACCTATTACCACTAGATCATCCATATACAAAAATGCTTGTGAGGGGTTTAACCCTGAAAATGCTATAGTCATCATCCGCTGAAAAGAGTTTGGAGCTATTTTTAATCCGTAGGGGAGCCTTTTAAACCGATATGAGCCGTTGCTTGTAGAAAAGGATGTAATGTCTCTTGACTTCTCGTCGAGTTCAATTTGGTGGAAACCCGACATTAAATCTAGGCACGAAAAGTATTTTGCTCTTCCTAATTGATCTAAAATATCTTCTATTCTTGGTAGTGGAAATTTATCAGCGACTAGTTTTTTGTTTATTTGACGATAGTCTACTACCAAACGCCATCTCTTCTTATCTGAATTAGGTAGTGATTTCTTTGGTACTAGGAGTAGTGGACTATTGTACTCTGATGTGGAAGGTTCAACGATGCCGTCTTCTACTAAATTTTTAACCTGTGCATCTACTTCGATCTTGTGTGTATGGGGTATCCTGTAGTTTTTAATATAAACGGGTTCCTTGTCTTTGAGTTTAAGTTTTTGTGTATAGAAATTGTTCGCAGTGATGGGTTCCGTATCTAATCCGAAAATATCAATGTAGTCTGTACATAATTTTTCCATTTGTTCCTTAAATGGTTCAGGAAAGCTTTTTGACAATTTGTGCATAATTTCAACTTTTCTGGATCCACTACACTTCTGTGTAGCTGATATTGTATAATTGTCGAGATTTTCCGATACGATATCAATACATTTAAGTGATACTGTTACTGTATTAGTGTTAATAACCCTGATGAAAGCTCTTTTACTGTTTACTATTGTATTACCTATTATTACTCCTGGTTGTGGTTCTTGATTAACAACAAGTACTTCTTCATAAGGTGTGTTTATCTTTATTGTCTAATAACTTCAGAACGAGCTGGTAACAAGATAGTATCATCCGAACTGTAGTGTAAGATTGGGATGTGAATTCCGTCCCGAACATTTCCGGGTCTTAATATAAACCAATCTTGCGTTTCACCGAAATCCAAGATACAGTTGTAGTGTTTGATGAAGTCTATACCGAGTATTCCGTCGCATGGAATAGGAAAATTTTCGGGGTACTATGTGGAACTCATGGGGAACAAAGTAATTTTTAATACGAAGTTTCAAATGTGTGGTACCCAGTGACTGTATTGTTCCTTCACCTATTCCACTAATTGTTGTTGTATTATATTCATTTACCCCCTCATATTTAATGCCATTCTGTTTTAGTAACGATATATCTGCTCCAGTATCAACCAGCAAAGTTAATTGGTTGTTCTCACCATCATAGACTTTTACAAAAATGCTTAATTCAAATTTAAATGTAAAATACGGTTGAATCGTTTTTTGTCATACTTTGTATTCTCAAGGGTGTGAATTAGTTTTTCCGTTTCCGTTTCATGTTCTTGTTGAGTTATAGCTCGTACATTACTCGTACGGTAGTGATTATTATTATTATAACCACGGTTGTTATTATTAAAATTTCGGTGGCCTCTGCCCCGATTAGCATTGTAGTTCCGATTACTAGTGTTATTGCCGTTACTATTTTGATTATTATTACGCCAACGGTTATTGTTATGACCACGTCCTCTAAAAGAACGTCCTCTCCGATTTCTGAAGTGCATTACCGAAGAATCTTTTGTTTCCGTGCAAGTATCTACATATTTCATAATAAGCTCGTCCATTGTCTGGAACTGTCCCGCACGCATGATAATTTTGACCTTGCTCATTTTGAGTGTTTTTCGCCATAGATTTTACAGCAACTTGGGTTGCATATTTGCCAGCTGTTTCAAGTGTTAAACCGTCTGATATGTATGCACTTTCCAATGCTTTTGTAAGCTCTTCTATTTCCTTGACGTAAGCCGTTGTGTTTTTATTTTGTTGTTTTATATTCATCAGTTTGCCGAGAGAACACCGACTGTTTCTCCCTTCACAGTGCTTCTTAACTTACTTATAATTTGTTGTATAGTTGTTTCTGAAGAAATTAAATTCCTGGCTGTACCTTTTAGTTTGGTTTTTATTACATTTACCGCCAATGTTTCATGGGTTTCCTTTATAGTTTCTAAAATGCTCAAGGCATCTATAAAACTTTGTAAGTTTTCGTGTTTCCCGTCGAAATCAGGTAAGATCCTGGTGACGGTTTGCAAAAACTCTATACTAGTTTGCGGCATATCTGCGCTGTTCTCGTTTTCAACAGATTCCAATTCCTTATAATTTCAGTATCGTCTTCGGACAAATCTTCGCTCTCTGAACTGCATTCGTATTTTGCGGCCCTCTGTGAGTGAGTGTGAAATTTTCACATGCAAGCTATGTTTTGCGGAAAACTTTCAGAATTCTATCCCTACAATTATTGTAGATAGCAATTGCTTCTTTATTGTGATCTGATTTTAATTTATTCTCATACCCAATTAAAAATTTTCGTAATGATTCAAAATTATCTAATAAGACTTTCTTATGTTTCTCTATAGTTTCATTTCTAATTCCTCTATTCTTATTCAAACACTTATATGATTCTTCTAATCTGCCCTTCATATGACTTTAATTTATTCAAAACTTCGGACCAAGTGTCCATTATATTCTCTCTACTTCGTTAATTGACCAATATATCTCTTTTTATTCTCTTATTATGCATTTTATATAATTTCAAAACTAATTCTATCCCTAATATAACAGTGATAATAAGCAAGTAATTTTTATTTGTTCCCAACCATTATCTTTTTGTTCAACAATTACTTCATTTACAACATTAGCCTTAGGGTTTGTTAGCTTTGCCTCTTGATTACCCATTTCAATTTTAATTTATGAGTTTTAATGCAAAATGATTTTTAAGAGCGAAAATGTATAAAAAGCTGATTTGAATTTATGTTTTTAATTCAAGACAGGTGCACCAATTAAAGAAAATTTTGAGTATTTTTTTTAACTCTTAAATAATTTTTATTAATTTTCATTTATTTAATATAAAATATTTTTTATTTTTTTTTGAAAATTTTTAAATTTTAAATAGTTTTTTATTTTAATTTTTATTTGTAGTATTTTTATTAACTTAACATAATTGTTACTTGTATTTACTATTCATTTATTTAGTATAATTATCATCATGACCGTTTGCCATACACAAGAAGAAAAGAAAAAAAAAAAATTGTGTCGGACACGGGGCGAATCGCCTCCGTCCCTACCGGTGCATAACCAGGTTAGCACTCTGTTAAAATTACTTTATATTTTACCTCTAGTATAAGGTTTTCATTAAGTTTTGGAAAATTTATATATTTTTATCTCCTTCTCCAGTTCTTCTATTTTGTTCCATAACCTGGTGGGATACGTCCCCATGAAGGTGGTGGGTTGCTTCTGATTAGTCTCTTCAGCTGGGCTATTTTTCTTCTTTTCTCCCCACAAGATATCTCCCCTCTTCTCTTTGGCTTGTTGGTGGCTGAATTTTTGGGGTGTCCTCTTTGGGCTGCCTTGAGTCCGTCTCCGGTACTCCTCGAATAGATAACGGTTTCGGACCCTGGTTATTATTACGTGACTGTTCTGATGTGAAACACTGTCACGGTCGCCCCATGTAGCTAATCAATAGTTATAAGCGATAGATATCGCCATTTAACATTTAAGGAAAAGGCGAGTTCAATTTGGTTATAGAGTTCAATATATTTTATTCAAGTGAAGTTACAGGTTTATATATAAATTAAAGTAAAATTATTGTCTACTTAGCATATATAATATTAGGTCAATATAATAACGTAACATAAAATACCATACAATACAATAGAATGCTTCACTATTAGTTAAGTTCAATGTCTGTATATCAGTTAGACCAAGGAAACATGATCACCGCTTGATGTTTGTACATTCATTCAAAAACAATGTTATATGAGATTATGCCATTTATGAATATGACGGTATATGCGACTGTCATATCCGCTACAAGTCATATAGAAATTGTGTTATTATTCGAAGTATTGTTCGTAAAAAAATTTTAAATGTCAAAAAGCTTGTAAACGTAATCTTATACAAAACATCATTATAAAAGAAAAGAGACTTTAAGAGTAATTTGCGATTTGCAAAAAAAGTGTTTATTTTCAAAATATTTTTTAAGACTGTTTTTTAACAAAAGGTAATAATAAATTTATTTAAGTGCATGTTAAGAAATTAATTTACATTGTTCATGCTCAGTTCAAAGTGTTTTTGTAATTGTTAGACTAAAACTTTGTTTTAAAAAAATGCATTTTTATTTTTTTGCCACAGATTTATGTAAAATACATGAAATATTAAGAAATTTTTAAAATCTTGTTTTAAATTGAAGAAGATATTAAAAGATAGCTTTTTGTCTTACAATAAATAAAAAAAACATTTCAAATTTTTAATACTAAGTGTTGTTTTTATTATATAACAAACCTTTCTAAGAACAATCCATTCTATTTACTTTCGACAAGGTACAACTGCTCCATTTTAAAACGAGCAAAAAAATTGCGATATCGGAATTGGCACACCTAATCTTGTAAACTCGTTTTACTTATGCGGTTTCGTTTTCTGGCACATACACGATTCGATCTATAAAGGTTTAATGTTTTCAACATTTTGACTCAAAACAGAACCACTCGAAAAATTACAGAATGACTTTTCCAATCTTACCTTTAAGGGCTAAAAAGGTGTGGTCGAAAATGGCTCCAGCTTCCTTTTTTGTTTTCAAATTTATTCCAAAGAAACTATACAAAAATCGATATTATATTAAAAATATTTAAAGATCTTTCTAACGATTTACCAACACAATTTAAAGGGGTATATGTTTATTTGTTTTTCCTGGGTCCATTTTGGTCCCCACACTTTTAACCCTTAAAAGAAAGATTGGTAGGATGAATAATTGGGGCTGGTTCATTAGTTTAGCAATATTTTGGAGTTTGTTTTTTTTGATCAATTTAAAAGCATTGCATTCTTGTAGTCATCATTAAAATTACATTTCATGCGTCTGGGTAAAAATATTTTTTAAATAAAAACTAAAGATGATTATTGTCTACACAATTTCCACTTGTTACTCAGAAAATCACACATCAATTTAAAAAAATACAACTCTCACAACTGATTGTAGTTTATTTAAAAAGTTATCACTTAACTTTGTTTTTTAAGGAAATATACATTTAAACTACAAACTATGTTGTTTAAACTTATTTTACCATTTATTAAAAACAAACTACACATAAATACTGTTTTCTACACCAGTTATTATTTTCATTTAAAGTTTGCTTTTTATGAAAACTTCTTTATTTGAGCTAAAACGTTAATGGCAAGGTAAAAAAAGAAAAAACCGTTATTTTAATAATTTGGGAGTTAATTTGTGATAGTTAAAGTAAAATAAAATCGTTTATTTTACGGATTTATTTGTTTATTTATTTAATATCATATATATTATTTTATCAATTAAATATCAAGATTTGAGAGTAATTGAACAATTTTTATTTTATTTTTAACAGTAAAATTAAAAGAAAATCTATTATGAAAATGAAAATTATTCAAGTTCGAGGCCATATACTCTATATTTCTTCATTAGGATATTGTCCTAACAAATAATCTATAGAGTTTTTGTTTCAAATTTATTATTTGACCCTTTCAAGGAATGTGTTGATAGATCTATTTCGGGAATTTTCTAGGTTCCCATCATCAGAACACGTTTGAAAGCGGTAACATCCCATGCCAAACCTCAAGCATTCATATGAACTAGTTTACTCACTACATGAGAACTAATATACATATGAGTTTGAAATTAAAGATTATAAACCATTGATCAAAAAATAAATTGAAAACTTGTTTGATGTGCAAGATCCACCTCTGGTGGATATTCAATACACGTTTTTTTTGTTCTCTCTCATTTTTTATATTTTGTTAAGTTAGTTAACAAAACAGGGAAAGTAAACTAGGCGGTACTCTGCCTTTTTTCACAAGTTTGTTATAATTTTTATTAAAAATAAAAATTATGTTTTTTCGACCTTAATTGTGCAATGAAAATGAAAATTATTCAAGTTCGAGGCCATATACTCTATATTTCTTCATTAGGATATTGTCCTAAACAAATAATCTATAGAGTTTTTGTTTTCAAATTTATTATTTGACCCTTTCAGGAATGTGTTGATAGATCTATTTCGGGAATTTTCTAGGTTCCCATCATCAGAACACGTTTTGAAAGCGGTAACAATCCCATGCCAAACCTCAAGCATTCATATGAACTAGTTTACTCACTACATGAGAACTAATATACATATGAGTTTGAAATTAAAGATTATAACCATTGATCAAAAAATAAATTGAAAACTTGTTTGATGTGCAAGATCCACCTCTGGTGGATATTCAATACACGTTTTTTTTGTTTCTCTCTCATTTTTTATATTTTGTTAAGTTAGTTAACAAAACAGGGAAAGTAAACTAGGCGGTACTCTGCCTTTTTTCACAAGTTTGTTATAATTTTTATTAAAAATAAAAAATTATGTTTTTTCGACCTTTAATTGTGCAATGAAAATGAAAATTATTCAAGTTCGAGGCCATATACTCTATATTTCTTCATTAGGATATTGTCCTAACAAATAATCTATAGAGTTTTTGTTTTCAAATTTATTATTTGACCCTTTCAGGAATGTGTTGATAGATCTATTTCGGGAATTTTCTAGGTTCCCATCATCAGAACACGTTTTGAAAGCGGTAACAATCCCATGCCAAACCTCAAGCATTCATATGAACTAGTTTACTCACTACATGAGAACTAATATACATATGAGTTTGAAATTAAAGATTATAACCATTGATCAAAAAATAAATTGAAAACTTGTTTGATGTGCAAGATCCACCTCTGGTGGATATTCAATACACGTTTTTTTTGTTTCTCTCTCTCATTTTTTATATTTGTTAAGTTAGTTAACAAAACAGGGAAAGTAAACTAGGCGGTACTCTGCCTTTTTTCACAAGTTGTTATAATTTTTATTAAAAATAAAAATTATGTTTTTTCGACCTTTAATTGTGCAATGAAAATGAAAATTATTCAAGTTCGAGGCCATATACTCTATATTTCTTCATTAGGATATTGTCCTAACAAATAATCTATAGAGTTTTTGTTTTCAAATTTATTATTTGACCCTTTCAGGAATGTGTTGATAGATCTATTTCGGGAATTTTCTAGGTTCCCATCATCAGAACACGTTTTGAAAGCGGTAACAATCCCATGCCAAACCTCAAGCATTCATATGAACTAGTTTACTCACTACATGAGAACTAATATACATATGAGTTTGAAATTAAAGATTATAAAGATTATAAAGATTAAAGGTCGAAAAAACATAATTTTTATTTTTAATAAAAATTATAACAAACTTGTGAAAAAAGGCAGAGTACCGCCTAGTTTACTTTCCCTGTTTTGTTAACTAACTTAACAAAATATAAAAAATGAGAGAGAAACAAAAAAAAACGTGTATTGAATATCCACCAGAGGTGGATCTTGCACATCAAACAAGTTTTCAATTTATTTTTTGATCAATGGTTATAATCTTTAATTTCAAACTCATATGTATATTAGTTCTCATGTAGTGAGTAAACTAGTTCATATGAATGCTTGAGGTTTGGCATGGGATTGTTACCGCTTTCAAAACGTGTTCTGATGATGGGAACCTAGAAAATTCCCGAAATAGATCTATCAACACATTCCTGAAAGGGTCAAATAATAAATTTGAAAACAAAAACTCTATAGATTATTTGTTAGGACAATATCCTAATGAAGAAATATAGAGTATATGGCCTCGAACTTGAATAATTTTCATTTTCATTGCACAATTAAAGGTCGAAAAAACATAATTTTTATTTTTAATAAAAATTATAACAAACTTGTGAAAATCTATTATTTTGATGGATTTTGAGTTAATTTTAGAATAGTTAAAAATACATTTGATTTAAAAGAAAAGTTGGTAGACCGGTTTTTAACTATATGCTTAGTAATTTTAAAGTACATATTCCTTTGTTTTTAACAACAAAATATTGTGAGTGAAGTTGTAATTTCAAAATTGAATTTCAAAAAATACTAAATGTAATTCAAAAACACCAATTGTTATTTCAAAACTGCATTTGTATTCAAAAAATACCATTTGTTATTCAATCTAATCTATTTGTAACAAAATAAACAAAGTTTAGGGCTTTAACCATAGTTATGAATGTCCTATTTATATGGAAATCTCTGTGGTTAAAGTTAAACTCAGGTTATTTCCATAAGTCCATAACTGAATAATTTGGAGCATGAATTTTGAAAATCTTTAAAAAAAAAATTCCATTTTCTGCCAAAACTCAGCACCAGTTAACGCTTTGCAATAAAAAGAAATCGATTTCTTCCATTTTTAACCATTTGAAAAAATCGACAAATAGTTTTTAAGGGACATCTTAATACACACAGTAAAATTACTATGTAACAGCTTATGTAAATTTGACTTTAGTAAACGTATACACAGATGTAATTAATGAATTGGTTTATTTTGTTTCATTTTCTACACCCAAAAAAATAAAAAGTGTAAAAAAAAGCGTATAAGTTACCTCAGTTTATTGTATAGCATACAACTTGAAACGTTTGTCGGCAAGTTATACAAACAAATTCGACAAAAGTTGTGAAATAAAACTACAACTCAACATAAACACAAGTTGGCTACTCTGTACGTAAAAAACCATACGTCACTCTGATAATGTTGTGAAATAGAGACGGGGAGATTATAAGATAAACAAAAATCTAAAAATGGAATGTTTGTGTGTCACTTCTGAGTTATATACAATAATAAAAAAAGATTAATAGAAAACTGCAAGTTAGCTGCATTGCATTAAACGCCGTACTTGGCTGTGCTTGTTAAGCTGTTGCGAATTGGTATTGCAGGTTGTTCAAAAAAACTTATCATTAGAGACAATCTGTCAATTATAAAACACAAATAGTAATACAATTTAAATGGATAATCGCCAATACATACCAATTTCAAATAATTCCCGTACTTTTTATTAACCAATTTTAAATTTAAAGTTTTTTTATTCTAAAAAATAAAGACTAAAGTGTGCGCTTAAATAAAAGCTAACACACATTTTCCTTACAACTTTTTTTGCGATTGATTTAAATATTTTTTTTTTTCATCAGACTATGTTTGAAAAATTTCTCAGATAATAAAATTTCAATCAAAAGCAAGTGCGTGAAATTTTAAATTTTCGAATTATTCTAAGTTATACATATCCAGTTAGATTAGGTTCACACACGGCAATTATAATTGCGCAATTCTTGAGTTTATAGAAGAGGGAGGGAAAGAGAATGATAGGGGGTACAGAATTGCCCGTACTCCAATTCCGTTTTGTTTTGTCATTCGTAATTTTCAATACTGCAGGTTGATACACGAAAATTGCTGAAACAAACTTTTCCTGTGTGAACACAAGAGCAAGTTCAAAGGAGAATTGAAGAAGAATTGGGCAATTATAATTGCCGTGTGTGAACCATGACTTAGAATGTTTTAAATGAAGAATACTGTAGCCGAAAAACAAGAAAAACTATTAAAAAGATTTTTTATTTAAATTCGAATGTTACATTATGGACGACAAAAGTTATGTATTTGTAGACTTGTCACAGCATCCCGAACGGAAGTATCGGATAGTCTAAGAGATGTTCCGGAATAGTAGCAATTAAAAAAACTATGTAACTTTCCAAAAAAAAGTTCTCAAATCTATTTCCAACATTCGATATAAGAGGGCATACAAATCACAACAGAAATTGCTTATGGGAGGCATGCCAGAAAAATTAATTAAACAAACAAACAAATTTGAATTAATAAAAAGTTTTATTTTATTGGGGATTTTTAAATTTTATTCATCGTCTTCTTAGACAGTGTGCAATTAATACTATAATTAATATGCACATATTTTCAATTGTTTGAGATAGGCGTGGTAGAGAAGATTAAGCATACTTTTCTAAAAATCATAACTACATTGTAAATTTTTGTTGAATTAGACTGCGCAGTTTCTGGTAACACAACCTTCATCAGTAATCCTTTGACAATACTGTAATTATTTGTTATGGTTTTTATTGTTTGATTGCATCTATATGAAATTTTTATTTTTTATTAAATGCAATCCTGACCGTGGCTTGAACCTGCTTTCATTTGCCACATGCCCTTCGCACTACACTTTAGACAGACGTTTTATCCGCTTGAGCTAAAGTCAGGTCGATTTCTGCTGTGGCTTAAAACCAGTTTCAATTATACGGGGTCGATTTTTACATTTAATTGTAATTGCAGAAGATAGCTAAGACAAACACCACAACAAGTCAATCAAGTAACCCATTTGTTATTTCGTTTAACTGATACTTTGTTAGCTTTTCAATTTTACCTTAAAAATAATAACTAAAAAAAAACTGAACTATCGTATAAACTGAAAAACGACCAAAGTAAAATGTTTCAAAGTCCAATAGTACTTATTTTCAACAAACGGAGCTTTGTTATTTTACAGAAGAAATTATATTCTTACACTAGTTAATTTTTTGCGTGTATGCTTTATTTTGTTGAGGTTAATAGTAAATATTTTTTGTAAATATTTTTTGTTTTTGTAAAAAAATGTTATTTATTAAATATTTAATTTAAATTGATAGCAATTACTTTTTTGTTGTATATATATAATAAAATTAATTAACTAATGTAATGTTTAATATATATTTTTTTTTTTCTCATTGCAGATATTATAAAAAAGGTTTGTATCGAATTTTATTTATGCACCAACAGTGATCACACAATAAATAAATGAATGATTACATGGATTTATAAAAAAAATAAAATTTTTTATAGGTTTCAAAAATTATATAACATACCTGTAAATCACTGTAGGTATATGGATAACTATGTGCAAAAAATACTGTATCATTATCATTATCAAATTCAATATTAAATGTTAAAGTATATGAGGAATTATCTTCATCATCCTCACTAGGTTGGCTGCTAAAAGAAAAGTGGAAAATAATATATTTGATATAAAAAAAAAAAAAAAAAGAAAAAATAGCAATAGGAAGAAGATAAGAAAAATGCAAGAAAATTCAATATTTAATCAAATATTTTGTTAGGTGTGCCAAAGGGCAATCAAATTAACATTTGTTTGATTAATTGTTTTCCAAATCACTTACTCATCATCATTGCGATAGTAACAAATATTTTCACCACATCTCCTCCAACCTTCATTTTTTGTTTTGGCATTAAGATTTGAATACATAACTGGTCGCATA
>JAEKOY010000686.1:0-21361 GCA_021234595.1 Delia radicum | reverse complement strand
ATAACAATTGAGGGAAGTATAAAATACATACAAAAATCAAAAGGCTTTCTTAAAACCCTGTAAATCCGAGAGGAGTGAAAATAACTAAACGGGTCTTGAAGTATTATAAAGTTAAAAGTAGGGAGTAAATACTCCGTAATTTTCAAGTTTGTATCTGCTAACAAACATGACCAAATTGTAGCCTGAAGTATACAAATTTTCAAAATTTCCAAATTTCAAGTAACGATTTTTTCATAACGAGTTGCCAGATTGAGCCAATTTTAATTTTGTATTTTTCTCCGACATGTCTAATTTGTATCTGAGAATTATTATGTTTTTATATTCATTAGCGCCGACACTAGAGTTCATTGAAAAACACAAAAAACCAATGAAATATGCTTATTTTCAATACCGCGTTATTTTTCGGGTGTATGAATTAAGTCAGATTTTATATTTTTGATAGAAACTATAATCCTTCAGCTTTAAAACAATGTGTTCGTCATGTAGATATCTCTAGCAGAAAAATTTTAACAGCTCAAACCACTACGCACAAAACAAGACTTTTTAGTTTTTTTATATTGCGTGAACCCGTAGTGCCGTGTGCAAAAATTAAATCCTCTTGGATTTTGGGTTTTCAGACCCTAAATATCATTTCCAGTTAGTTTGAGTAAAATCTAAGATATGCCAGCTTTGGTGATTTGGTGATTTCATACAGAATAACTCATAAGTAAGACGTGTAGCTCGAAAATTTCTGCATTCAAATACAAGATGTTCAGCAGTCTCCACAATGTCACAAATATTGCAATACGGTATCAGAAATATCAAAATTAATCTTAGGTCCGGAGTTTAAAACTTGTACAATGATGATGTCATAGGTTGTATTATATCTAATCCTCTTAAATTTAAAATGTTTCTTAAGGCCAATGGCCACTCCACCGTAGCCATCACCCCTAAATTTCATAATAAGATTATATGAAATGAATCTAAATGCTCTAACAATAATTTTTGCCAACGGATATCCGTAATACTTGGCTTATTTAATACTTGAGATGTGTTTAATAAAATACTTGACAGCAAACACCAGGTTTTTGATTTTTGTTGAATAAAATTTTCAAAAATGCAAAAAAGTCACTTTGAGGTACCCCCAAAATATTTATTAATTTTTTTGACACAAAGTTAGGGTAAGTTAGCGATTTTCTGGGAAAGTAATATTTTTTATCTGAGTAGTTATGATTAAACCCAACACAAAAATTATTTTATATTTTTTTAAATTTTGAAGAAAAAAAATTTGTAATTTTTTTTATATTATGCCCATTTTTCCAAGGGGCCCGATTTTGAAGGGTGATGCGGGACATCTTCCCGTTATGCTAGAACTCTAATTTTTTGCATGGTGAATTTTTGTACCCAAACAAATATTTTAAGAGGGGGGCAGCCCCAAAAATCGCAAGTTGAAAAATAAGGACCACCCTAATGTACCTTATTCGTAAGCATACCGTCATTATCCATAGCAGCATCTATCATTTCTTCATCAGCATCAGTAAAATTAGCATTTCCTTCTTGAGTTAGCAAAAAGTCGTCATCCAATCTTAATTTTTTTGCCCCCGCAGAATTCGGAACCGTTTGAGTACCCACAAACTGCTCAAATTCATTGACGGGAACAGTCAGAGGTACAGAGCCCGGCAGGATCATTCCCTATTTACTTCACCAATCACCAATACGTTCGGATCCACAAGATTAAAATGGATTGAAAAGAAACAATTAGAATTTTCCAAAGGAAAAAAGAAAAAGCACTCAAAAACAACAAAATTCAAAATGGCCGGCTTTCTATTGAAAACGCAGAGAAACACAATTATCCATTTTGTTCTTAACACACCGAGAGCTTAAAGAGAAGTGATCAGTATTTATTTGTGTACTGATGACTTTTGGTTTAGTTTTTTTTTTATTTACTGAAGTTTGCGTTATGTTAGAAGTTGTTGAAGTAAGCGGAGTGTTATTTTCATTACTAATGTTGTTGTTATTAATAGAAGTAGCGGCTGGGCTTTCAACTACGATAACTGCACTTCCAGTATTCACCTTATCTGGATTCCTGGATGATTTACGTCGCTTAGGTAATACATCAGATATATACTTAACCATTAATGCATCGTTAAATACCATAAAAAAAGAAGGAATGAACCCAAATATTTTTCAACAACTTTTCCTATTGAAAAAAGAAAAATACAACGCAAATATTACAATTTTCACAGATGGATCTTTTTCCAATGGAAATACTTCGTATGGCGTAGTTGAACAAGAAAATAGTAATTTTCACATTATTCAACAATCTATACTTCCCTATCAAGCCGGCATCTTTTCTGCTAAATTAGCTGCCATAAAATCTGATGTATGTTACGCATCAAAAACACAGCAAAAACGCTAATTTGTTCTGACAGTCTAAGCATAGTAAAATCTTTAAAACAAGATAGTGAAACAAGAAGATACATCCTAAAGAATATTGAATTGCTAAACGAAGTCATTATTCTCTGGATTCCCGGACTTAGTGGCATCTTAGGAAATGAACAAGCAGATTTAGCAGCAAAAAATGAAATTAACCAACCCCTAATAATTGAGGTACCACCACTTGTTCAAGTAATAACTATAGTTATAACTTTCATAAAAAATATCAACACAATCAACTGCAACAGCTATGGAATAGTTCGGACAGTTTTTTAAAATCACACAACAACAACGCAACAAGACCCCCTTACCATATTAATTTCAGTCGCGAAGACTGCATCATATTGCCAGAACCAGGCTTGGAATCACAAAATTTAGTACACAGCATTATTATGAACAAACACAACCAATGGAATGCGAACACTGCCTGAAACATCTCACAATACATCACATCTTTAAAGAATGTCCGATGACCTCAACAGATGAACCACTAGAAAAAGTTTTTAACTGCAACAATAAAGACTCACTTAAAAAAATCAAGTATATTTTAAACGCTGCTAATGTATTAAAATGGCCTAGTAGCCCCCACTATTCTACTTTGTATTTTATAAATTTATTTTTTGTAGAATACTTTTAAATAAATAAATAAAAAAAACAGCTGACTGTTCAGCCGTCAAAAAAATGTATTTTGTGTTAACTATTAGAAAAACTTAAAAATTATTAACAATACCGAAAAACCCAGTTTAAAACGAAAGCATTTTGCATTTAGCTGTAATCAATTTGTGTTTTTTTCTTTATCTGTAAATTTATAAATTTACCATACATTTAAAAAAGAAACTCACGCTTTGTTATGAACAAATCGTAGTAAATATAACACGAAGTAGTTTCTATTGTCAAATTTGTGTAAATGGTTGATGTTTTGCTTAAATTGGGTTCCTTCGGATGCCCGCGACATCTAAGAAACCTAATTGTTAATGACACAATTCAAGTTGCATATTATTTGGGAGATGTTTCATCTTTCTTGGGTTTTATTTCATTGAGATTTATTTCATGTATTTCTTGGAAGTTATTTAATTTTAGTACAGTGTTATTTTCACGTCTTATAGACAGTCGCAATTAATTTTTAATTAAAATGCATTTGACTAATTATTTAATTTCTTTTGGAAGTTATTTAATTTTTTCGGTTTGGAAGTTATTTTATTTTTCTTGGGACTTATTTCATTTAGAGGTATTTCGTTGCGCCGTCATGGCAAGAGCCGATTGCATATCAACGATATCTTGATATCGCAATAACATTAAAATTAAGTGTCATCACGTGAAATTTATTGAGCTAAAATAATTTTGACAATTGGTTGCTATAATTTTATTGCATGTGAAGACACGGGATTATACTACAAGTTTTAAAAACAGTTATGACCTAAAATAATACCATAACAGTTCTCAAATAACAGTTGTAAATTTATATAAATAAAGTTTTTTCAAATAAACCTTTGATAAAGGACAAAAAGATAAAGTCTGAAAATAGTTTTAGTCAAAGCTTCGAGTCCAGCGGCAAAATGTAAAAAAAATATGATTAAAAAAATTAAATTTTATAATTATTTCCAAAAGAAACATGTTGCATTTTCCCATAGATGCTCATATAAAAAATATTACATTTTTCTCATTTTTTTAAGCTAAAGTGATTTCTTAGGTTAGATTTAGCTACTTTTCTTGAATAAAAGTGACCAACAGTGTTTGCAACCCAAAAATAAATTTAGCTGGCTTGTTTCTTCGCATGTGTTTTGTCTTCTTGAAAAAATTTTGATTCTCCACCTGGTGTAACATACAAAATTCTTATGAAATTTAATCTTCTGCCGATTTTTATCCGCCACCGATACTTTTTTCTTCATAGCCGTGGCTGACCATATTTTGGTGTCCACGGTCGATTAGGCTGTGGCTTTCATCTCTGCTATGAACCTCCTCCTTTCCGGAAAGAAAGAGCACCCGCCAAAAAAGTTTACCATCGCCATATTCAGCGTCGAAATATTTGTCGATGGGACGAGTTTCATAAAGTTTGGAAAGGCGCAACTAAACTTTTTCACAATGGTTTCAGTGGTCTAAGAATCGGCTGGGGCAACGATGCCAACAGCTCAAAATTCTAACCGCTGGTAGAGCATTTATTTTATTAAAACGATTATGATTTGTTTAAAAATGTTTGTATTCAGAAGGTTCCAAGTTCGATCCCTGTTGTGATTTTTTATACTTATTAATATTTTTTTATATAAAATATATTTTTGGTTTCTGGAAAGCTTTTTTAAGACCAACTTTTTCTTTTTTGTTTTCCCAACGTTGCACAGTGGGGTGAATGGTATCAAAAGTGGCGATTAATTCATAGAAGTCGTAATTTTAAAATGTTGTTATTTTTTATTGATTGATATTAATAAACACATAAAAACTCATCATTAAAAAAAAAAAATTGTTGAAGAAAAAATTTTTTTAACGTTTTATGGGGTTTTTTGTATTTTGAAAAAATTCGTCTTATTTGACTATTTTTGCTGTAACTTTGGAATGAAAAACGATAAATTAGTGAATTAAATTGAAAATTATAGCACACATTATGTGCTTTTAGAAAAAAAAATTTTTTTTTGTTTAAATAAAAGGACTAAATATTTAATATGAATTTATATTAGCAAATTTTAAACTTTAAATTCATATATTTTCTCAAAAATCCATAATTTTGTAGATTTAACTCAAAAAGACACATTAGAAAATACTATTAATTTTTATTTATAAATATTCAACAATAGAAAACAAACATTTAAGAAAATAAACATTAAAAAATAGACTTATAAGGCTTTTGTATTTACTTAATTTCATTAACTTCATAAGTATTATTTACTTCCATGATCATCATCAACTTCATAATCATCATTATCTTCATAATCATCATTATCTTCAAAATCATCATTAAAATAGTCTTCATCATCACCTTCATCATCGCCATCATTATCGTTTTCACTGTGGGGAAGAACAAGTAATTCCAATGCAGACTTTGGCATTTGCTCCGTTTTCTTTTTACAGCTATTTCTCATGCTTGAAATGAATGGATCAGAACTCAAAAGAAACCTATTGAACACGTCTTCTATGGTATTTTTCCTACTGCTTTTACGCGAAAAGTGCTCCCTATAACTTTTAAAGTCCTTATTTCTAGCTTCTTGAGATTCTTCAGTTAGTTGGCCAATAGGCAATGGTGAAAGCGATATAATTTCTGGCCCGTGAATAAAGTATTTATGTAGAGTAGGAGGCATATAATACCATGGATAATTTTTAACAAATAACCTGGCAGTATCATTAGCGAAATTTGAAAATTTTTCTATATTGACCTCGTTGCCACTGGAAACAACTATTAATATTGTATGCATATTTTTTATCAACTGCAAATCAATTTTTGTAATTTCGGCAGATACTTCAGCATTCTTAAAAAACGCCTTGCAGTATTCCCATCGTTTGAGTTTCCAAAACCTGGTTTTGGTTGGTCAACAATCAATCCAGTTTTCTCTCTAAATTCCTTTTGAATGCGTTTTTTGGTATTAGCAATAATTTTTTTTTCATCATCACATCTAGTTTGCCATTTTTTTATCGTGAGTTTATATGATAAGTGAATAAGACACTCAAAAAATCGTATCCAGCCATGAAGAACAGATAAACCAAACTCCATGTTATCTATATTAACATCTTTTGTAATCATTTTTTCAATATTGTTAAACTCTTTACTTGTGGCGCCACATATATAGCACTTTTGTGTGGACTTTGTGTCTGTAATAGCATTACAAACTTTACCGTCAATCATCACTAGAATAAGATTGTGATTAACTTTAGCTAATCTCTCTCCAACTAAGACTACGGAATCGATAAGAGCCTTTTTCTCTGTCTGCACTCTTTCTTTTTCGCGTTTAATATTATCGGTCGTTTCTTTCAAAAATTCAATTTTCAGGGGCCTGCAAAACCTAGTGGAAGACGGTCGAGGATTTTGCCAAATAGTTTTTTTTTCACAAACTAGTTTTAATGGCACAATCGATGTTATAAATACTGAAGAGTCTGAAGCGTTAATGTCATGAAAGGCTTGTTTATATGAACTATGTCCGGAACTACCGTCAAAGCCCCATTTAGAGTATAAAGTCATTTTAGACAGTTCTTCATTACCTAACAAATTTAAATCAGTATTTTGTATCGAAAAAATACGCTTTGTGGTATGGTCTAAGAGTGCTTGTAGATTTACTTGGGCTGACGTTTCAGAAATTTTAATTTCGTCTCGCTCTGGATAACATTTTTTTTTTGCTTCTTGAATTATTTTATATGATGGAAATATCTCAGGCGCGGCTTTTCTAATTACATCATATTGGTATCGAGTCAGCTTTGCTTCTACAAACACGGAAAGAGCTTCCTCCGCACTTAATTTCTGTGGGGATACCTGTTCTAAACTTTTTCTGTATTTTTTCGCTTTTGTAGGAGATGATATTATTTCTTTAACGATTTTCGACGCATCTGTTTTTCCAGCGGCTCTCAAGCTCATTTGAGTGGCGTAAGCCAAAACAGGCAGTGGAGTATTATCTCTTAGATCTTTACATTTCTTTACCTTAGTTTTTTCTTTACATTCATCAAATGAGATATCATGCCTACCTCTTTTTTTAATTGGTGCTGGTGGTGGAATAAAAGAGATTGAAGCATCAAGCCAATTCTTGTTATTTTTTAAAAAAATATCATTCTTTCTCTGACTGTTTACCCAGCGCAGCTTATATTCTCTGCAAAAGCTATTAAATCTGTTCATAAAATCTACCATATCTGATGGGTCGACGCGTTTGATTACTTCCCATCTCAGAAGTTTGAATTTATCTTGAAGTAATTTAATATCTGAGTTCTTCATAAAATTATGTAACTCATGACGAGAAATGAAAATTGTTTTTGGACTTGTTCCTAAAATTAGTTAAATTTGTAACCGTTTTAAAATTTGCAAAAGAGTTTTTGTTTTCCCTTGTACCGAATAATCTACAAATGCACAACACTTTAAATAAATAACATCACATCACATTAAACAAAATATTCACAGTCAACACAAAAAAATTAATGTGGCAGTACCGAATCTTAAATACCCTTCTTAGTAATTCTAGCAAATTGAATATCAATACATTAATATATTAATATCATCAGCTTAAACCAAGATAAAAAAACAGCACTCGAATGTTCTCACGCACATTGCCAACAATTATCATATAGTGTACAATTTAACAATTAATACAAATAGAGATGGAAGAGTGACGTGTACGTGTGTAGAAAAGAATTTTCATATGTAACTCATATTTTTAAACGCAACATTAAGTAAATAAATATTAACTATTTAGAAGATAATTTTAAATTCAAACTTGTTATGTCATTATACCATAAATATATGGAAAAAATTCTATTCGTTGTTTTTTTTTTGTGAGTGTGCGTGATAAAAAGCTACTCACGCACCCATCTCTAATAAACATTACTCTCATTACACTCATTAGCTACAATAACAACAACAATAACAACAAAAGATAATAAATACAACTTTTTGTTTGTTTTTTTTTCACATTCACTTTTAGCAACTGGAGTTCTCTCACAAAAACCTTCATAACTCAAAAATCGCACCAATGCGCAACAAGGCATTCTGGGATTTATTAGCTAAAATCTCATATTTAAAGAGCATAAAAACATTTTTTCCCCGAATCACCCGCAAAGTTGTTGAAACTCAATGTAAATACCAAAAATACCACATTTTTAGAGCAATTTTGTTTTTTTTTTTTAAATATTTCTAAAACATTTATCTAAACAAAAAGTAATTTTTTATATGCTCATATACCTGAAGTTGACGGTTCCATTATAAAACTTTTACTTATAGAAGTCTTAATAAAAAATATAATCACTTGAAATATCAAAATTTTCTTTTTTTATAAATGCGAGCAAAAACAGCAAAAATTATTGAACTTTAAGCACTCACTGCAAATAAAGTAAACAACTCAGAACTTTAATTTTTGCAGTTAGTGATGTAGCATTTTATCTACTTTCATATGGTACCAAATACCGTTGTGAAAGTTAAAGTTCATCTTTTGAATTAATCGCCACTTTTGAAGGCTCTCACCCCACAGTACGTTGGCCAGTTGTCTCCAGCAAACCTTATGGCAGTGCTGTCATATTGGATCAACGAATAATTATCCAGCAGTTATCATTCAAGCTATAAATGTCGACTGCCAATTTGTTGGCCAGGTACACTGGGAAGAAAATTGGAAATTGAAATTACGTACTAATATTATATATATTTGGTATTTTATCAAGTATATATTATCAAAAACTGATCCACCATGACTAATCCGTTATTAAAAACCAGAGTAAATAGTGCATACGCATAAAAACCCGAATACTTTTAAAGTTAAGACCTAAATTTAAAATTTTTGTAGTTTCTTCCAAAACAAAACCCTATTTATAAACAATTATTTTTTCGTCAATTACAATTGGTTGTTTTATTTCATTTCATCACTATTGTCTTATCAATGCCAATAAAAAAAGCTCATTGGCATTGGAATGGCAATGAAATTTTTTGGCATTAGCATTGACCAGCAGTAATGCCAATTAAATTTCAATGCCAATGAAAAAATCCCAAGTATAAAATAAAACTTCTTTTAATCCTCCTTTTCCTTTTTATTCACTTTTAAAACTTTGATTTTTAAGCAAGCGGATAGGAATTAAAACCGATCGGTCTTCATGGCTTGTCAGTATATATTTCAAAGATTCCAAATGTCATGTCAAGTGGTTATAATAGCGCGGAGGCACAAACAGGGTTGCTCATCCTCCCAAACAGCTTTATATTAAAAATAAGTGCACCAGTTTAAAACTTATGAGTGTAAAGACACCTCCAAAATTTTAAATAAAATTTTAGGAACGATGCCATCTTACAAGGCAAATAGCCTAATTTTTGACTTTGATGCTTATGAAGGTTTGATATGTGATCTGTGCTGGCATTTTAGTACTACTCGAAAAAAATTCGATCAGTTTACAATAAAATTAAAAAAAAAAAATGTTTTCATTGAAAAACAAACTTTTATTTTTTTAAGTTGCCTACATAAACAGATTCCATTCCATGGCCTTTGCAAATTACTACTCAAAAAAAAACCGAGAAAACTCCACCACTTCTATACAAATTTGTGAAAATATGCAGATTTGAGAGATTTGATGTAATTTTTAAAAAATCGTGACACAGACTAATTTTTTGGAGTCCTCTACATTAATAGATTCCATATTCAAAAATTCAAAAGAATTTGATGAAAACTGGCGAAACAACTATTTCACCATGCAAATTGGTGAAAATATGAATAAAGTTTAATGTAAATTTTGCAAAAATATTTTTTGAAGCATTTGGGAAAAGTTTATACATTTTTAAGTCGCATAAAAGAACAGACTTCGTTTACAAAAATTCAGAGCAATTCGATGATAATTGTGCAGGCGGCGAACTACTACTCGGAAAATATTACTATTTTCGCACATTTGTATGAAAGTGGTCGAGTTTTCTCTAGTTTTTTTTCGAGTATTAATGTTTAAATATAATAATGTAGGCGACACCAAAAAACAAAAGGCTGTACCAAGTTTTTCTTAAAAAATGTCTGTCAAATTACATTAAAATTCTAAAATCTGCATATTTTTACCAATTTGTATAGAAGTGGTCGAGTTTTCTCTAGTAGTTTTTCGCTAAGGCCACAATTTTCATCAGATTCCTTAAAATTAACATATTTCTGCAATTTTTATTGAAATAGTTGGAATTTTTTTTAGTAGTTGTTCGCCGACTTTGCAGTTTTGATCGAAACACTTTTAAATTTAAAATATGAATATATATATATAGACTATATAGTC
This sequence comes from Delia radicum, assembly GCA_021234595.1. Taxonomy (NCBI): domain Eukaryota; kingdom Metazoa; phylum Arthropoda; class Insecta; order Diptera; family Anthomyiidae; genus Delia; species Delia radicum. The sequence continues at coordinate 11,041 of JAEKOY010000686.1, read as the reverse complement.
AATTCAAAAAAGTGCTAAATTTAAAAAAAAAAAATTATTTTGGGAATTTTTTTGTGATATGATCGAGTTTTTTTAGAGTAGTAGTTAGTCCAGGACTAATGTTTATCCGATAGGTGAGATTTGCTTGGAATATTCTTTGGAAATTTAGCTTTCCAAAAAGTATAAATTTGTTACACTTATCTTCAATATTTACATTTTTACATAAGTTCAAACGAACAGAAAGTGTATTTTCACTACGACGAGTAGTTCGAACTCGCGAACTACTCGAGTTTCATGGTGTATCGAGCTACTCGAGTTTTATCGTAGATATTTGTCATTACCGCTTCTACACTGGGTTATTAACCATCTCTGATAATGACAGAAAAAAAAATTATTTCAATTAAAAAACAATTAAATTAAAGTTCAATTCTAGTAATTTTTAAAGCACTTGAATTTTTAGTTTTTCAATTCATATTGGGTGGTTATGGTGTACACACAGAAAAATAACATGTGTTTTTTTATAAAAGCTTGGTCTTTTAAAATTTCCCTAGAGTTGAACTGATTGCAATATAATGGCGATAAATGTGTTATAAAAATCGTTGTACGCAGTTTGTGTTTAGTTATGACAAATTTGTTTTAAATCTATATATTATTGCTAAAATGCTAATGCAAAAACTATATATTAATGCGGATAAGACAAAGACTATGTTTTTCGGATCACCCTTACTGGATTTCGTAATAAATATTATTGGTACTAATATTGAGTTTGTTGATCAAATCAAGTGGCTTGGTTTGTGGTTGGACAATAGTTTAAATTTTAAGAGACACTTAAATTACGTTCTTTCTACACTCAAAAAAAAAGTTTGTAAAGTCAGCAAAAAATTTTGCTGAGTCAGCAAAATTTTAGTCAGGAGGGTGCTAGCAAAAAAATTGCTAATGTTAGCAAAATCCTTTGCTGAAAATAAGCGAGCTGATTTTTAGCAAAAATTAGTAGATTCATCAAAAGTTTTGCTAACACTTAGTAGATTAGAAATACAAAAGCCTTGCTAAAAATTAATAAATTTTTTGCTGAATTTTAGTAGACTGAAAAAAAAACGCAAAAAAATTGTAATTTAGTTAATTTATTTTGCTGAAAATCATAAAACATATTTTTGTGATTCTTTTAAAAATAATTTACAATAATTACGAAATATAAAAATTTTCATTTTCCCACATTGACGACATGAATTAATTTAACCCTCCGATGAGTGAGATGGTCCCTAGTGACCTTTTTGCCTTTTCAAACTGAAATTACTCCTACTTCGGCCACTACAATCCCCCCCCCCCCCCCAAAAGTTACTCTGTATTCCAAGAGTATTTTGTTGCGCATCTTTTGGAAAAAAAATCAAGCCGATCGGATCATTACTTTAGGAGTTATTGAGGTTTTAGTGAGAATAGTACGCGGACGTGTGAATAGGTCCGTATGGACCTTGTACTGAATTTCACTAATAAATGCATGTTTTTGGGCATCATTATAATTTTTTTATTGTTTCAACACATAATTTACTTGTTCTGAACACAAAGACCTAAACTCAAAGACATTAGGGATGATGATAAAAACAAAAAATTAAAAAAATTAAAAAAATTATTTTTGTATGTAGAATTTAGTTATAAACAATAAAAACAAAAAAAATCAAAAAAAAATTTTTTTATGAAAAAAACATGATTTACAAAAAAGGTCCGTAGGGACCTTTTCACACGGCCGTAAAGTTCAGAACTGTCACTCATCGGAGGGTTAATATCTGAAAATATATAGAAATAAATATACATAACATAACAAAAATTTTCTTTCAACTACTTACATCAATGGTTGTCTAAATGATGCTTTCTTTTAAAGAACGCAACTGCCGAAGATAATTATAGAAACGAAACGAAAAAATAAACAAAAACGAAAAAAACAACCCTTTTTTTGCAATAAGAAAAAGGAACCATACAAATCTACCTAAGATGTGTCTTTGTCTTTCGCTTTACTCTGTCTACATGTCTGTATATGTTTGTTTGCAATTTGACCACACTAGATTATTAATCTATTAACATTTATTATAGAAATACATATTAAATTTAAATATTTTCTTTTGTCTTTTATTTTATTAATAGACAATTATTTTCACAAGCCGGTGACAACGCAAAATAAAAGTTGTTTTAATCCTCAATTTTGTTTTATGTATGAAAAACAGATACAAAAGTCTTCCATGGTTGATTTTTTTATATGTCTTATTAGAGTTGTACTTTTTAGTATCATTTTCCTCTTCTCTACTACATCTTGACATGCCGCGACATCTGCTTCATTCTGCGTATATCTTTCAATCTGGTTGTCGTCAACACTATTAATGTGCTAATCAGCACAATTTTTTTTAGCAAAATTAATTAGCAAAACATTAGTATATTAGTAAAGCATTAGTATAAAACAGTTAAGTGCTGAATAAGTATAACAAAAATTTTAGCTGAAAACACGATTTTAACAAAAAAAATTGTTACCTGATTTACAAGACGTTTTACTAACTTATTTTTTTGAGTGTAGGGTCAACTACTCTGTGTAGGCTCTATAATGTTAATTTAATTTTACCTATAAGAATCGAGGTTATGCTCATACATTCTTTAATCATGAAATACAACTCTCATATATGGGCAGGGGTGTGTGGGCAGTGTCTATTCTGAAGCTTCTGGACCGTGTTCAGGGGAGGGCGGTGAAGCTTATCAATGACAGTAGTGTATCCAACTCTATTGATTCATTGGAGCATCGTCGGAATGTGGGTTGTGTTACACTTTTCTATCGATATTACCATGGGAGGTGCTCATCTGAGATAAGTGAACTTAATCCTTACTCGCTTATCTAGTAGAGCACATCCGTTTGTAGTTGATTGTCCTGTGTTTCGCACAACAGGGGGCATCCCCTGAGTATTGGATAAATTAAAAAAAAAAAAAAAGGTAATGAGTTATAATATTTTTGTCATTTTAATGGAACGTGTGATTGTAGTTATATATCTATCTATTCATTGGTTTACAGTCCCTTTATATTGTTTTTCTCTTCTTTCTTTTAACTTCTAATGTTTTTACTATTTGATAATACATTTTTATTTTTCTTTTTTTTTAATATATTGTTATTTATATTTTTTTGTTTTATATAATACAGCAGTCTTGTGTAGTTGTTATTTCTTGGCCATATATGTCCCTTTGGGCTCGGTTATTTAATTGAAGAATAATAAATAAATAAATCTTATATATGTACGTGGTGCCATTTTTAGTCCAACCAAATCGCGTCAAACTAGGTTTGTCTGTTTTGAATGTGTAGTTTTTTAAAAGATCCTTAGACTTTAAACTTTCCTGTAAAATTATGAATTTCATCTCATGGAACAAGTTTTTGTTCCCCCTTAACAACTTTGAAAGATTAAAGATGGCATGTGCAAGATTAAAAATAATCACAGTTATTATTTATCTTTATCTTTTTAGAAAAGTAAAGACTCATCTGATGTAAGCTCTGACGATACAAATGATAGCGATTTTGATGTAAGTAAAACCTAAACAACACAAAACCAAACAAATTTTTGCCTTGTATTTGTATACAACAACAACAAAATACACAGGCAGCAAAAGTAGCGATACCAAAAGATGCTTCCAACCTGGGATTTTCATCGATGAAATTCTTTCATTTGCTTGTCATAGGAAGGAAGTATTTCATAAAATGCACCAAAACAACTTAAAGAAAAAATTTTATTATTCCTATGACAAGCAAATGTTAGATTCATCGATAAAAATGGAACCTAAATGTACAATAGGGTGTAAGGAAAATGTTGGTGCAAACAAATTTTGTGCATTTTCTGGGATTTTTTAAAAAATATTTTAGACAAAAAAAAAAAACTAAAATCGATATTCAATTTAAATATTTTTACACAGAGAGAATTTCATTGGATGAAAAATAATAAAAACTTTCAGTAAACTAATGAAACATTGTACACGAAATAATTCTTAAAATTAATGAAAATCTTTGAACTTTTTATGAAAATATTTGAGTGGCTAAAGTTTTTAATAAATGAAATGAGCCAGAGTAAATACAATTAAAAATTTTAGGATCAATCAAAGTTTTAATCATAATAATTAAAAATTGTCAAAAAATTTTCAAAACTTACTAAAAATTCACAAAAAAAAAATGGCTAAAAAGTTACAAAGATGCGGGTGTTCTACCAACATTGAATAATGTTTTTAAAGATTTTTTTTTTTTTTTAATTTTCAAATTGCTAAATAAACATATGCATGGAGTCTTTTGAGTACTTCGTGAGTTTATGGAAATAATTTTAACACCTAAAGATTGAGGCCGAAAAATATTTGACTCTAGAACTAAAGTATACGTTACTAGTAGTAGTAGTATTTTTTCTTTATTTTCAATATTTAGCAATATATATAATACAAAGTTTAAAAAATATTATTTTAACATTAGACCATGACATAGTGTCGTCGGTCGGCTATATTAAATTATATAATGTTGTGCAAAAATATTAGCGGTATTCGCTCTTGGTAGCAAACTACCCTTGCAGACCTTTCAAAGCTTGCAGATCTTGTATAAATACAAGAGTATGCAAGACCACAACAACAAAATACATGAAATAAAAATATGCAAGACTTTTATTTATATGCAAGACGAAAACCTATTGCATATTCTGGGTCTTGCAAACCTTTCAAACTTACAATACTTACCATCTTTTAGTGAGAGAACTGAGAACTGAGAACACTGAGAACGAAGAATAATGCCAACCTTTTTTATTTGAAAAAAATCGCTAAAGTCTACTTAAAAATCGCTAGAAAATACATTTTCGTTAGAAATTAGCTGTTTTGTCAACATTGAAATGCTTGGGTTGTAAACATACAATACACACAAAAAAAAAGACGCTTACGCTTTGTAGCATAAAATCATAGTATTAATGCAACCCTTGCATAAATGCTATCAAGAGTGAATACCGCTATTATATTTTATTATAAATTTTTAATAATTAAATTCTTGTATAAGCATTGTTCTATAATTTATACAATATTTTATAAAATTGGCTAATGCCCTCCATCCTATTATTTTACCATCAAGTGTATTTAAAACTTCATCTTCTTCAAGTAAAACTTTTCCGAAATAAAGTATTCTAAATTCCCTAAATGCTGTACAGCGGCCCAAAAAATGTAATAAGTTTTCGTCTTCACCCATGTTGCATATTGAACATAAAATCGACACATTATTTTGATTACTTTGATATCTGGTGGCATTCAGCTTGATTAAATCACACCTAAGCTTAAAGATCCACATTATTTATTCTCTATTTCTGACCTCAGTCAAGTAATTTTGACCGACTGTTGGGTCCAAATTTTTATAAATTCTATTGGTTTGCAATTTCCTTATTAAAAGTTGTACGTAATATTTATTTTTCAAAGCTTGTAAAAGATTGTTTCTATTCTCATTCCATTGGGCTTTAGTGGCAAGATTTTCTGTCCAATACGTTATATAGTATATATACGTTACTAAAGGAATAAGGTACGTTGAATCCAAATCTGGTCTCAGAATCACTCTCTGACATCATTCGTTCGAGCTATATTAAGGAAGCATATTGATCGTTTTTGATCAATATGCTTCGATTTTTCAACTTCCATTAAATATATTTTTTGTAATGCTTTTAACGGCACCTAAAACACTGCTCTTACCCTTTTTCAGTTTGTAACGTACAATCTACTGCCTTGATGATCTTACAATTTTAGATATTGGGTTTTGATTGGTAGTCTGTACGGCTAGATTTTTCAGATATATTTTTTTTTTAAATATAATCATCTTTTTGTTTTAAAAACGATCAAAGTCTATTTTTTGTGGCCTATTATTGTCATGTAAAATTTTAGTAAATTTTTTTTTTTCTAATTTGATTAAATTCGACATGGATTTCTTTTTCAAAAATTTTCGTTACAAATTTTTTTTTGTATTCTTATGGATGCATTTGGTGAACAGAAAATGATGAATTCATCTTCCGGTTAAAATATTGGATGATTCAATCAAAATTTAATCGAAATGTGTTCAAAGAAGGAAATTGTGGTTGATTTTCGTTTTAATTAACGTTTTGCTAATATCAAAGCAAATTTTATTTGAATATTGTTTAAATTTCAGAAATATTGTTTTAAAAACTTTAAAACGTTAACAAACTTCGGCAAAGGCTGCTAAACGCAAACCTTATATGAAACTAACAAAATTCGCTAAAATAGGAAAATCACCAAAAATTAAAAATCAGGAAAAATATCCATGTTTAACACAAATCGTCCAAACTGAGGAAAAACCGAAAAAGATAACCATTTTTGTATATTTTAATATAAAAATTAAAACCACTTTTAAACCGTAAAATTTGAAATAAATTGCTAAAATCTGAAGAAAAAAAAAAAAACAAAGTCAGATTTGAAATTTATCTGAAAATTCCAAAAGATGTCGTTGCGGGTTAAAAAGCTATAATACTCATTTGTATAAAATTAATTTCTAATTAAATGTTTAATATTATTAGATTTTTATTGAAAAGTTGGCTTTGAAATTAAACTAGGTTTCAATTAAAGTTTTCGTTTTTTTATAATTTTTCTGTGGGCCAAAAGCATTTAAGTCAGTTAAATTTTCGACTTAAAATTTACAAACTTTCTGATTGGGACTTTGGTTGGGAATCTTTTTCAATCATTAAAAACCCATTTCAATGTTTTGGCAAGCATATTTAATATAACTTCAAATGTATATCAATCTTTTTACTCAGCATTTTGACTAACAAATGATTAAAGCTTTCTTTATATTTTTATTACAACACTGTAATTTTACCGAGGTGAAATCACAGCTGTTTACTTTTACAACGAGTAAAGTCAGGCAGTACCTCAAACCATGCTGTTAAACAATTCGGGTTATATTAAAAAGGAAATATGTACTTTGGCCTTTCCGTTTATAACCATCAAATCGAACAGACTTGGATTTGTCTGCAGTGTGCCTAAAGAAAAAAATTAATATTTTCTATTGGCAAAAGTTTGCCTATATCAAGAACGATTCTGCCTATTCATATGGTAAATAAATTTAAAAGTTTTTTTGAGTTAATACAATTGTAGTAAAGTCAATTAATTTTTTTAGATATTTTTTTATTGAAAATGGTGGAAGTAGAATAAATTCCGGGTATTCGATTTGAATGTTTGAACCAGAGTACGTAAATGAAACCAAGAACTGTTCATTTTTGGTTTTTCTTGTATCAACGCAGAAGAAAGATAAAACAAAAAATGTTTTCATTCCATGTGTTTCCATTTGAAAATAAACCTTGCATCTCATTTTCATGCGTATGATAAGATTATTTTATTTACTTGTTTCTCTTTCATAGAATGAAAAATGAATCGTAAATAATTTGGTGAGGTTTTAACATTGAAAAAAAAAAATATTTTCTCTTCTTGAAAAAGAACGGTGAACAAAAAAAAATGTGAATGCGTTTCACAATGTTTTTATGTTGTTGGTGATACTGAATATGATACTTATTTGTTCTTTTTCACAATTCTGCAAAATTAATAAAATGGATAAAGACTTTAAAAATTGTATTGTTAATTGGAATTTAAAAATATACAGTGACCAACAATACACGTTCAATATTATTGATAATTATTTTTTTGTCAATAAATTATTTCAAAATAAAATATTGTACCCTATATTGGTAGTTTATCATATAAAGAGGAATACAGACGTTAAATAGTATTGATAAGTTTAGGGTTATTTACAAACAAAATGAATTGGTATTCCCTATATTGGAAGTTAATCAATTAAATTAAAAAATTGAAAAAAATTTTTTTAATTTGTTTTTTCAGTGACATATTGGAAAGTGAATGGGCAATATTAATATATTTGTTTTTTCAAAATTTGTTGTAATTTTGATGTATAAAAATTATTAAATTAAAAATGCATATATATTATTGCGATATAAAAAATATTCATGCAATACGGCATTCACACTAGATAGCAAAACATATGTTTTGCCAAAACACGTATTAAAGCTCTTCATTCCATTCCAATACTTCTTTATTCTTTTCCACTTGTTTTGGCAAAACAAGTGTTTTGCTATCTAGTGTAAATGAAATATAAAATGTGCTTAATTTTTTAAATCTTTTGACAAAATTAAAATATTGATCAATTTTAATTCACCGAAATAAAAATTTTAAAAAAGCTATACCATTAATGACATGTTTTCTCTAATAAAACCGGTTTAATTTTTGAAGTTTACCTGTTTGATTGCTTTTCTCTGTTTGAGTACTTGTCTCTGAGTTTGTACAGTTATTTTATACAAATTTTTGGACTCATTAGTGAAACATAGTTTGTTTCTTAAGTAAATAGGAACATAGGTTTAGACAATAGGAACATAGTTTTAGAACATTTATTAGTTGACCTTTAACGCGAGTGGCACGGCACGTGTAATAAAAATTTAATCAAAATGAATTATTATACTGTTTTCGAAAATGAAAATAAATTAGAGTGCACTGAGTGCAAAAAAAAAATTAAGTGGTACAAACAAAAACAACATTTTGCGACACTATAAACTTGTTCATAAAAAAGATATTGTGATTTCAAAAAAAAGAGCAAATAATGATGCATGTAGTGTTGGTTCGATTAAAAAAAAACCTAAAGTCTCGGTAAAAATAAATATTGACAAAAATTATTTTTTAAAATGTTGTGTGGGTTTAGTTGCGGTTAGAAATTTGCCATTCCGCATATTTGACGATCGTGATCTTTTTAAAACTTTAATCTCACCATTAGAAGAGGCATTTGATACCAATTTAAATTCAAGGAATATTGTGAAGGTACTGGAGTCATCCATTACTAAAATTCAGGAATGTATAAAACGTAAAGTTAGAAATGAAATGGTATCACTAAAACTGGACATTGCGACAAGACTAGATCGTAGTATACTTGGAATAAATATACAGTACATGAAAAATTATACAATATGCATTAACACCTTAGGTAAGTACATTCAAAATTATACAATTTTTAAACAATTCTCAGAATTTTTATTTTCTTTTTTTTAATATCTTTCATTTTTTATCTTAAATGTAAAAAATTTTTAAATTTACAAATTTTAGTAAAAAATTTTGTTTTTAGCAAATCGATTTTCGTGAACGGTTAACTAAACGTTTACTATATTTTAATGAGGGTTACATTTTAAAAAATCACACATCAAATTCAAAAAATTGCATTTGATTTTCAAAAAATACCAAATGTAATTTAAAAACCACAATTGGAATTTCAAATTTGCATTTGTTATTAAAGAAATATATTTTTATGTAAATCTTTTTTTCTATATTTTTATTCATACCTTTGGATTCCGAAAGAGTTCCATAAAGGAATTTGAAAACGGAATAATTATAAATTATTAACACATTATTTATTATTTTTTTATTAAAAAAACTGTTTTTTAAATACAGCGGTCCGAACCGCGGATTTTTTAAAATGCATTTTACCTTAAAAAATATATTTATTCATTTTTTTTAGGAATGATCCATTTACAAAAAAGACATAAGGCATCTTACTTGAAAGATGAAATTTTAAAGTGTCTTAAATCGTACGATATCGAATTACATCAAATTTATTCTACTACAACGGATAACGGTGCCAACGTTATAAAAGTTATAAATTCTAAATTCAATTGTAAATTCTAAATTACATTTGATTTTTAAAAAACACAAATATAATTTCAAATTTGGTAATCAAATTCAAACGAATCTCTTTTAAATTAAAAAATAGCAAATGAAATTCAAAAACTTCATTTGTAAATAATAAAAAAATACCATTTGTTTACAAAAAATTTTACAAAAAAAAGCAATTGTAAATCAAAAAATATAATTTGAAATTCAAACAGTAGCAATTACAATTATAAAATAGTCTCTAATAAAAATGCAATTGAAATTCGAAAATGCCAATTAAATTTCAAACAATATCAAATGTTATTCAAAGAATAAAAAATGCAATTAAAAAAATAGCAAGGATAATTTAAAATATTAGTCTAGTTTTATTTTTTTTTGAATTCACTTGGTATTTTCGAATTGGCATTTTTTGCTTTTCATTTTGTATATTTTGTATATTTTGAATTTTAATTGTGTTTTTTATAACGGATTTTGTTTTTGATTTGTAATTGCTATTTTCTGTTAATGTTTTTTTTTTAATTAATTTTAAATGGTATTTTTTTTTAATTTTAAATGATACTTAAATACTTTAAATAACAAAGGGAAATGGTGTAAAGATTCCATAAATTGAAATTCATGGCAATTGATGTTTTTCTAAATAACAGTGTCTGCGTAGTTTTTTTATATATTTTTTTTTTTTGTGATAATAATTTTGAATTATAATAAATATATAGTTTTTATAAATGTTTTTCGCAATATACATTGTTCTTTTCTGAATGGCAATTGATGTTTTTCTAAATTGAAGTATCTGCATAGTATTATATACTTATTTTTTATAAGTATCATATATCATTACACTCATTGTAAAACACATTTATATTTTTTTTTTCATCGTTCTTTTTCAAGAAGAGAAAATATTTTTTTTTTTCAATGTTAAAACCTCACCAAATTATTTACGATTCATTTTTCATTCTATGAAAGAGAAACAAGTAAATAAAACGATCATATCATACGCATGAGAATGAGATGCAAGGTTTATTTTCAAATGGAAACACATGGAATGGAAACATTTCTTGTTTTATCTTTCGTGTGTATGTAAAAACTAAAACAGAAAACATATAACATTGTACGTGGAGATGAAATGAAGAAGAACAGCAAATACGTACTCTGGTTTGAACAGAAGTAAATTGTTTTATTGAAAAATTGTTTTCTATAAATTGACAAAAATGAAAACAGATTCAAAACATAAATAGTTTCTAAAATAACAAGTAGAAATCTAACAGGTTCATTTTCAACACCTTCCCTGAACATGCTATTTATATTTTGATCTGATTTAATATAGTATTAAAATCACAAAAAATTAGAACATAATTATTTTAAGCCA